>JAKWJC010000233.1:172500-335920 GCA_027704865.1 Solanum neorickii
ATGACCTTTAAAACTCATGAATCACATATAAAAACATAAAACCACATATGAACCACATAGGTGACTTAGTCGTCGATCGTCTTAGTCTTCCCTTGACGTTTGACTTCAAATGCAACTAAAATCTTAGAAACTTACTCAATACCATATTTTAAAAAATTTAGGACCTTAGATTATCCTGAAAATCATGTTAGGCTTTACAGTCACCTAATTAATTTTCGGGATCTTACAATGACACACTAGCACACACATTCACCAAGTTTCTGAATATTTTTGTCTTCCTTTGACATTTCACTTCCAAACACTTCAAACTTAATCCTAATGCTATTATTTATCATTTGAACACCTTATTAACTAATAAAACTCATGATAAGCTCTAAATTAACCTAGTATATTTTAATGTTTGTTACATTCTACCCCACTTGGACAACATTCATTCTCGAATGACACTAAAACACTTTCAAGAAATAAGGACTCAAGAATAGTAAATCATAACCTTAAAAAATCATACAAAATAAAATTATGTAGGACATCAACTCCACAGAATAAAGAGGCTTAAATATAAAAATAAAGTAGGAAAAACACCTACAACTCATCATGCAATAAGACTCTACACTTTATCATTTTTTCTTTTTGTAGGAAAATCTTTTCCACATTATATCATGCTCATGTTATTATTCCTAAGAACATTATATCAAGATCTCTTAAAAAATTATGCAACATTCTTTCACAAGTTCATTGTAAATCATAATTATTAATCCCTCATGCAAAATTTAGTGAATTTATTATAGATGCACGACAATATAAAAGAAAACGTCGTTTGAATTCAAGTTACGTTATTAACATCTATTGTGAAGACCCTAAAAATGTACTAGGATTATCTAGAGCTTCACATGTGCTTTAAGGTATGTTGAATATATTATTTAATGTGTTTATTAGTTTTGAAGTCATTCCAGTTAGACGTTAAGGTACGACAAAGATGTTCGACGACTAGTCATTATGTGCTTTTATCTGTTCTTGTGTGCCTAAGAATGTTTCATTACTTGTTTGATGTTGAAACTGATAGGGGAGGTTCCTAAGACCTAGTTGTTCAGGTAAAGGGGTGTAACATCCACGTACAACTCCACCTAGGATAAAGAAGGAACCTAGAGGAGGACCCCAACTCAAGGCTTGAAGCTGCCACGCAGCTTACATGTAGTAATAAATGGCGACAAGTCGTTCAAACGATGGCTCAATGACTTGGGAGTTGATGGAGCCTGCAGGTCTGCAAGTTTTGAGTCTCTAAATTAAGAGACATATCATTGACTAAATGACGGGGCGCTGACCAAATGACGGTCCGTTGTTTGTACGGCTTGGTTTGGACATACAACTCTGCCTACAACACGGCTTGGCTTGGGGTGTTTGGACACAATTCACCCCAAGAATTATAAATTAGGAGGACGGTTGTTTTAGGTTTATATTTGTATTTTAAGAGTATTAAAGTCATTTATTTCTCATTTAGATCCTAACACCTAAGTCAAAACAATTTCCCTCCCAAATTCTCTCCAAAAAGCTCCATGAAACTTCAAGATGAAGATGGAGTTTTGATTATGGATTTCAATAGATTTTCTTCTTCAATTCTCTTTGAATTCATCTAATAATGTATGATATTTCTTTGTGTAAGGCTTTATATCAACTTAGAGCAAATTTTGATGTGATTTCAATGTTTATAAAATGTCAAATTTCTACTCTAATCATGGGTTCTTTGATGAAACGTTTTCAACCATTAATATATGATATTATTGATATATGATTGATAATTTGAAATTTAAATATCTATGTATCATCTACTTTGTCTAATATCTAAATTTGTGTATAATATGAGTGATTTGATCATGACTTGATACTAGTGAATTCATCTGTTGTTTATATTGGGCTATTGATTTATGTTAAGATCTTGATTGAATGGTTTATAGGTTGCCTTAACTTGATTATATTCATTTTTTTATTGTTTGATTGTTTGTTTGGAGTTTTTTTGATTGCTATTTGTAAGAACCTCTTTGAAATGAATTGATTGAAAGGCTAAAGATTGTTGATGATGATGATGATGATTGAAATGCAGTAAGTTGTCTTGATCTCTATATATTGTGTAGAATTTTTATAGAAGAGTTATTGATTGGTAAGGTCCACTTATGGAAGCGGTGTTTATGTGTTGATTATGTGGTGAACATTGCCTTGTCGTCTTTATTTATATAAATTGTAGCAGTATCATGCTAGGGCTTATACGAAGGTATAAGGTTAAGATGTTTATGTGAAGCATGGTGATGTTTTATAATGTGAAGATATGAAGTGCCGTACTCTTGTACTTCTTATATGATCTTGTATGAATGCTAATGTTATGATTCTTCTTTAAGTGATTGTATATGGTGATAGGAGATCTAAAAAGTGTCTTAAGCTATAATGTTGCGTATGAATATGTGAATTTAAAACATGTTGTCCTTATATGATTATATGTGACTATGGTAGACTATAATAAGTCACTATATGTGTTGATGTGGAATCTTGTGTTCTTGACTTGGTGTCCCTATTTCTTACTTGAAAGATATTGTGTAACTGATATGGGGATGTCTTGATTTGGTAGACCTAAATCCCTCTTATTAATGCATGAAAGATATGTGAATATGTTATTGCTCGACTTGATAGGCTAAAGAACCCTTGTCATGTATGTGTGTAAGCGATTGATATATGACCTTGAAATGAGTAAAGAAAGTCATTAACTTGGAACCTTCAATGTATAATGAAGGTTATGATATCCTTGAAGTTGAAATTCGTAATGGTATCCTTGTCATGTAAAAGATGTACTTAGGGGTAGGTTGTCTTGAACGATAGGAATCCATGTCTAAGCAAGTCATTGAGTATCCTTATTGACTATTAGTTGAAACCCTAGTGGAACAATCTTTGGTAGGTCTATTATTATTTGGTAATAACTAATATAAGGTACCTCTTCATATGCTCCTTATGTTATTGTAATTAGCATACGAGAACATGGGTAAAATCGAGTGGATATGCTTGGGGAGTGACTCCACTTGAGTTGAGACTAGAGTACAAAGAAACCCTTGATATTTCTTAACCATGTGGGTACCATATGTGTCCTAGTTCTACCTTGGGAAAGTAGAACACCCTCAATTAAAGTAGGGTAGACTCCGGAATCCATGCCTAGCTAGTATGGTCTACGTTGGTTAATACATATTCTCATTATGTTGGATTCATTCTAGTATATGATAAGTTCTACAAAGTCTAGGTAGTGGAATGTGATGATATCTGTATATTGCAAGAGTAGGATTTTATAGTGCTAGTATGTGACCCCTACGTATTCAAAGACCAATATCTCAAGTCCTCTAAAGGTATCATTTTCTCTATCAATGATTTAAATGAAATATGGTTTCTTAATGAAGTATGTTTATAAAAAGGTACTTATCTAGGGTAGATTTGAGGATTGCTTAGGTACGCTTGAAGAGGGTTCATGGGCGATCTCTTCATATATTACTCAGGTGAGTCTTAGAGTAGCCTTAGGTAGGGAGATTGTATGGTGCAATGATTTGTCTTATTGAATATGAACTATGTGAAAGGGTTGTATGGGCGGCCGCTTCATATTTCATTTTGGTGGGTCTAAGAATAAACATTAGTATAGGGTCTATGTTTATATAATTATGTGATTTATATTACTTGAATACGTTCTATATTATTTGTTTAGTTTTATTATGTCTCCTGAATTCTTTCATCAAGGTTTTTATCAAAATATCGTGAAAACATGTTTTTCGCATGGCTTCCATACTTAATGCATTCAATGTACTAAACCTTTTTTTCGTTTTATCGAAGTGTAGGGAATTTAAAGTCTTGATATGCCATGGATGATGGATAGGTTTATAAGGGTTAAAGATGAAGTATTGGTGATTCCTCATCGATTCGAGGACAAGACCCACGTGTTCCTTTTATGTCTTTATATTTTAAGTCATGTATGGGCTTAGTCCTTATATTGTACATTCTAAGTATTAGATGGTCTAAAAATACATTATAAAGGTTAAATGATGTTAAAGAAGTCTTCCGCTTATGTATTTGTGAAAGTGTCCTTAGTGTGGGAAGAAAGTTATAAATTCTTACTTCTTTTAGAGTATATATTATGCGATGATTGATAGGAGATGCTTGTGTGAGACTTCTATTTGTCTCATATGCCAGTAACGTCCAAGGGATACCTTTGGGTCGTTACAATGTTTACATCAGAGCATAAGGTTTCGGAGTGTCTTGGATTGTCTCATAAACCACATCTATTAGAGTCTTGTTCATAATGTTAAGCTGCTACAATATGACTAGGAGGATATTGGATTCCAGGAAAGTTTCACTTTGTCATTCTTCTAATTACGCTTAGTGAGTCCTCTAAGATGTTTGGGTTGCGAAATATAAAAAGAGTTATGTGTGACTTGTGGATGGGAGATGGAATTTTTTTGATGACCTTAGGTTGGTTGACTTACCTTATGAAGGGGAGTATTGTATAAAGAAATGGTGAAGTATAATGTTAGAAGGGGGAGGAGAGTGATAGTTGATATGGGTTATAGTTGTTTAGATCCGATCTTAGAGATGGAGGAGGTGATGTTTGGAATAGTAAAGGTGAGTTTCTCCTGGTAAGCGATTTTGGTGTTTTTATTTTTGTTGTTGTTCAAGAGGTTTGGTATAGTCAAGATAGGGTGAGATTGGTGTTTGTAACGTTGAAGTTTAACTGAGGTACATCCATATAGTTTGTTTATGTTGATCTTAGATCGGTTTCTCATAAGTGGGGGAGTATGGTGAATAGTAAGGGAGTTGGGAGTGAGATATCCTTTTCTTTTTCATATGCGCTTATTGAAGCCTAAAACTAAGAGTTCGTAGTAACTTGGTTTATGTTGAAATTTTTTTTAAAAAAATAATTTTCTAAATTTCTCCTTAAGTTATGCATGTTTTAGTTGAATTTTTTCTAAATGAGTTTTTATGCATTGTATTTTCTCATGTTCATGTGCATTTAGTGTAGATTTTTTATTTTCTTAATTCGGTAGAATAGGTAACATGTCTAAATTGTTGTATAAGAATGATCTGTTGAGCATGTCGAATGTGTTGTTGAGAAAGCTGCATGTTGGAGCGTTTATGAGGAATTTGATTTATTGTGCCTTATTGAAAATGTTACATGAATTTGATTTGGTGATAGTAATGTTTAAATGAGCATGATGTGGCTTTGAGAAGGAAGTTCCTCTAATAACATGATATATTGTAAAGAATGATGCATAAGGAGTTGATAGATGTAGTTCTATTTGCTTGAATTCCATAATGTTGTTTGATGTCCTTTTATGTGGAGTGATGTTCCTCCTTGATATGTGTATTATTTATGATATTGTATGCTTGAGTGTGGTCTGTTGTTTGGTCGTTTTACCTTTAGAGTGTTTAAGTGGAATTCGAGAATGAAAGTTTCCTAGTGGGGGATAATATGACGACCCTAAAAACAAACTAGGCTTATCTTGTCACATCTACGGAACACCCCATAGACGTAATCGGTGTCGGCTTCCTCCAACAGGACTAAGACTAGCCTATAAGCTTACATCATTACATTCATAAGTTAAAAATGCGGAAAATTTAAAACTTTTTGTTAACTACTACATTGAGTTTTACATAGACCTCTACATGCACATAAAATTTTCATATCAAGCATACATACCTTTCATATAGGAAGATTAAATAGTCTTCTACTTTTATTGCACACACACACACACACACACACACACACACACACCACACACACACACACATATATATATATATATATATAATATATTATAATTGGAAAAAGTCCATGCATCAATGATAGAAGCCAAATATATTCTATTACAAAAAATGTCTTGGATGAAAAGGAAAGAACATAGAAGTCTTAAAAAATATAGTTGATGCTTGATAATGGCATCGTCCTCGGAAAGTGAGGACCTACCGAAACACTTGGAAAAGGTCCAAGTAGTCTTCATTGGCCTTCAACTATGTTTAACGGCCGGATCCTACAATTTCTTGTAAACATAAACATGGGGTTAGTACAAACATGTATTAGTATGAGTAAATGCACATAAACACGTAAAATCATTCTATAGAGGACATTTGTTCAAATCGATGCAAAAGTACTTTTAAAAGCTTTATGCCCGATCAAGAACTATATAAGCAATTAATTACATAATCCATAATTCCAAACATTGTACAAATCAAGACAGACATTAACAAATATGATCAAGTCAACATGTATATATGCATAATTAATTACATAATAAACCAAACTCCAACATCAAGTCATAGCATCAACAAACATGCATAATATTTCATAACATCATAATATAAGCAAGACCAATTAAAGCCCCATAACACATCATTAAGACTACAAGTGCAATGACCAATTAAAGCCCCATAACCTTACTCAATCAAGTAAACTAAACAAAGGATCATAAGAAACGTCCAAGTCAATATAACATAGAATAATTAATAGTCATCATCATATTTAGCAATATATATTAATAACATGCTCATAAGTGAAACTAACAACATATAGGATCATCAACATGTAAAGTCAAAATATTCATTGCATATATATTATAGGAACACAAGAACAACTTCCTAACGATTCCCTCAAGATAAACTAGTGCAAGGCATAGGTAGAGTCTCATACCCCTACCTAGGCTAAGTCAAACTTCTCAAGTCACCCTTATTAGTGTATAGTCCATTACTTCATTTTAATTTTTTAAATATTTGGCTTAACCGACATAGACCACAAGATCTATGTGTGTAATCCGGTGTTGTAAAGTCTTACACCGATGCAAGGTGGTGTACCTACCATAGTAGTGCAAAATATGAACATAACATCTAGGTGGATTAACTAGCTAGTATTCTTATGGAGGGAACATAGTTTGTGGATCTTGGGGGCTGTCATGGAAATAAAACACTATGCCCTTTGTGGACTATGGGTCTATCCACCCCGTGATGACTATGGTGATCCCTACCTTCCCTCTTTGGGAATGTGTCACCTCTAATCTATAAGATCACTCGGTGCAAATCTAAAGTCCATTTTGAAATATCATTTTTAATCAATCATAAGCTTAGTTTAGGTCATAGGGTCTAATCCCTTGTATATTCATTGTCATTAGCTCATTAGAAATTGCATGAGAATATCCATTCATGGCAACCCTCATGTGTGATATTGGAATGACATCATTATCATGTCCTGATAAAGCACATAGGTACTTTATATCCAACCTGATACCATTTCATCATAAACATAATATCACAATCACATAGTCAAAACATTTAAATTAAACATCATAGCTACACCTACTTAGGCTAATGACAAGTCATGCTTCAATTGAACTACATCATTCAAAAGCAATCATAATTGCAGTGAAGTATAGAATCATAAATATTTACTCAATCTCCTTTAATAAACATCATCACGGTCTTACTATCAACAAACTAATTACATCCAACATTAGGTGTAGTAACATCAATCAATAGTAATTAACCCAAGAACTAGGTCAATTGCATCTCACTATCCGATTAAAATCAATTCAAAACCTAGGGTTACGGGAAATAGGGTTCATCATGAATTCATCAAGAATTCGATCCAATTACAACATTACATTACCCTAGTAAAACCATACATTAATTAGAACCGGTAAAACGAGTCTAATGAGAAATTCACACTTTAATTCCCATCAATTTACAATGAAGATCTATGATTTAGGAAATTTAGGGAAGGGAAATGATCTTCATTAAATTAATTAACAAACATCAATTAGTCATAAGTAATCACAACTAATCAAGATCAATCATCAATTTGATGTCTAGAAAAAACCCCAATAGAATTAGAAAAAACCCCATGTAATTGGGTAATTCATAAATAAACTTTGAAGATGACTCATAGGGAAAGGAATCCAAAGAATAAAAGAACTCATACCTTAAAGAATATTAATCCATGAAATTGAAGTGAAATCCTAGATAAATTAACCTTTTTCCTCAAGTTTTCTTCCTTATTCAATAAAGAATATGAGGAGAGAGAAAGTAGAGACGTGTAAGAGATTTTGGTTTATCATTGGAATTTGGTTTAGGTTATCGAAATATAATTTAAAATGACCATTACGCTATATATAATCACCCCCTAGATTACCCAAAACACCCCTCACATAAACAGGTCTCTTTTTGAAATCAAAAAGTCAAAATTACGATTATACCGAATCAAGGAAGTGGCTCCGTGACGCAAGGATAATTCCATTTTTTTTTGAAAAAGTGATCTGAGGCATCAGGTGTGTGGGCTGCGTGTTGCGCAGCGGTTCTTTTAATCTTGACTCACGCTGGCTTCTTTGGCAGCCTTCCCACTCATGTTGGGGTCTTACTCAAGAACCCTTCAGGTTGTGCTTGAGGCGTCGTTATTGGACGTTTAGACCCTATATACATACCTAAGAAAAGCATTTTTACATGTTTTAACTTTATTCAAACCTTCCAATCCTTCACCAAACATAGAAACGCCAACTAGTTCAATTTAGCTAGTTCCCGGACGTGATGGATGTTCTTGGATGTCTTTGCTCTAAAACTTCTCAGATGACTTATAAACATTATTTTAGGTATGAAAACACTATAAACAATTAGAAACTTGTGTTATGATCTAGATTAGGTCTTGAATTTTCGGAGTGGTACATTATCCCCTCCCCCTTAGGAACATTCGTCCTAAAATAACACTAAACTTTTAAAAGGAAAATGGTAGACTCAAGACTAGCTGCCCAACCGAATATATACAACATCAACATGAGTTAAACTCAAGGAGTTTTACACAACTCCAGTTAACACATAATCATGGCATTTATACAAATGACTCAAAACATCAATTTTCACCCATAAGGCTCATAAGGCTCAAGTCATTATATGAGGAATTTCCATCGCACAAAAACAACATGAGATCAACATAACTTTAAAACATTGATTGTTTCCACCTTCCTTTCTAAACATATAAAAATTCTTAATATGAGTTCATGAATGCAATAATATACCAAATAAACAAGATAATTCAATTTAAGCAAAAGAACGTTTTTCCATGATAGTTCATTTTATCATAAATCTTTTATCATATATTATGCATATCTTGCAAAGCACGTCAAATTCATGTAAAATCATTATTTTCATTATTTGTAGGAATAACTAACCTTAGCTAGAAAAGAGATGAGGATAACGAGACTTTATGTCGGTCTTAGTCTCCCATGTTTCTCCCTCTACAAGGTGATTTATCCGTATAAAATTTACGAAGGATAACTCATTGTTCCTCAACCTCTTAACTTGTTGATTAAGGATTTGACCGAAACCTCTTGATGTACCGTGGTTTCATGGTACTTTCAATGCCTTTCCTTAAGTTTAATGTGTTTCTAAAGACTTTTTGTATTGATTTTTGTTGTAGTTCTATATTTATTTTGAGGAAATCTGTCCAAAGGAGAATGCGGAGATTTTGAGCTGAAATTGCAGAAGTTACCACCTACGGACCCAACAACGGTCAGTTGTGACTGTGACTGTTCGTAGGGGTCAACCGTAGTAAAAAGATAATGGCTGCAAAAGGAAGTTGGGGAATTTTGAACAAGTGTGCGACTACAGAAGATCATGATGGACCGTCATAGACACGACGATCTGTCCTGCACATTCGTCAATGCGAACAAAGAGTAGTCCCAGAAACGAACTTAAGAAGATTTTAAGTGTCATAGAACGAGGCCCCTCGACGGACCGTCGTGCCTGCAACGATCCGTCACACCTATCCGTTGAGGATAACATATAATTGATGAAGAAAAGCAGCAGAAAAAGAGCTAAGTATGGACCGATGGAAGACCACGACTGTCCTTCACGAGGGTCGTCTACTCAGACGCATTTTGGGAAAACTATTCCTTAAATAGATTTCCCTCTTTTATTAGGTTTTGTTTCTTATGAATAGTCTGAAAAACTTCATTTTTCGGGTTCAACTCTTGGATAATTCCTAGTTTTATTGTCTTAGTAATGAACTTTTGATTTTTGAATTGGATATTACTTTTCTAGAATCAATTATTGGTGTTTCGTTATTTCTTCATGTAAAATTCTGGATTTTGTTCATTCTCATCAAAGTAAGTGCATGAATTTTTACATTATTATTATGAATTGTGTGATTATATGGATTGGTAACTAATCTCCATAACTAGGGTTGTAGGAACAATGGGTAAATAACATGGTAAAACCTAGCTAATATAATGATTCTAAAATAGTGTCTTGCATGTATTGATAATCTTTCGCTTAAAAATCTTTTCAACGAATGAACAATGTTAGAACTCGCCTTATTGATACTTTCTCGACCAAGAACATAGATAATAGGAAAAGAATTATCAAAATATATTTATTGTATACTATTTGATAGGCTAATGTCGGTTGGTACGAAGTAAAAACTTAGTCAAATATCAAATATGATGCTTAATATGAGGTAAAGATAACGTTTAGTAAAGCAACACACGTAGCCAGACCAAGGTGCGGAGTGAAATTCTCTAGATGTCGGACCAAGGATTTAGAATAACCTAACTTATCACTTTGCATGCAAGATACTAGGAAATGATTGTTATAGCTAGAACTACCGAGTTACGGGCCTGTGGGGAATACATACGCCCTAGTTACTCTTATTACTTGATTAAACTCCAATACTTGAACCTGTCACTTGTTTACTTTAATTTAGTTAATTGCTTTCATTAATACAACCCCCCTTTAGTAAAATGTTTTCGGGAAATAATTGACTAAATAGAAGTAATAATAGAATAAAGTTAAGTCTGAACCACTTTCCTTATGGGAACAATCCCAACCTCACTTTTTGGGTTCTTAACTTGATGCGACCAGTTTACTTAGTTTCAACAAGTAAATTTGAGAGTATCAAATTTTGGCGCCGCTACAGGGGATAGTGTCTGTTAGAATAATTTTAAGATTATTACAACAGTTTTGCCAACATTTTCCTAATTTTACTTTTTGTTTTTAATTTTTTTCTCCTGTAGTTCTAACTTCCATATATACCAAACACACAGAGTAGAGGAATACCCGTAATTGAACCTAACCCCGAACTAGAGTGTACTTTAAGAAGAGTGAATCATAATTTGGGGATCCATGGTCATGAGGTCAACCCGCAAATGCAACCATTGGTCGAAACTTATGACCCTGTATTACCCGATTCATGTGGAAGGTGAAATACGGAGACAACATCCCTCTCCACGTCCTTAAGAGGACTCTAGGGGAATTGATAATATCACAGACTCTGATGGGCCACTCGTCTTGCCCCCTCTACCACACGGCCACACTTTTGTGGTAACTAGTAGTTTGATGCAAATGTTCACTACCAATGGTTTTTATTAAGAGCTACCTTCTGAGGATCCACATACCCACATCGCTCAGGTAAGGGAAGTGTGAAAAAGTTGTGTAAGGAGGACCGATTTTAATATGGATGCAATCGGGCAAAGAGTTTTTCCTCTCTTACTGACGGGAGGGGCTTTTATATTTTTACTGACCTCCCCTATAACTCAATCTTCACGTGGAATAAACTGAGGGATGCTTTCTTAGCGCGTTAATACCTGTTGTGTAAGAAACAAAACTACAAAGACAGAGTGAACAACTTTGTGGCACTACCGTGAGAGTCAATAAGTAGTTTGTGGGATAGGTTCACTTCATTCATGCGAGGTGTCCTAAATCACCGCATAGATGATGAGTCTTTGAAAGAGTATTTCTATCAGAGACAAGATGATAATAACAAAGTAGTGTTGGATACGATAGCGGGGTGGTTCTTATGGGGAGTATCCTTATGCTGAGATTGCTGAAAAGTTAGAGAAAATCTCCCAAAATAATAAAGCTTGGAGTACTAGGAAGTCAGATACTAGGAGAAACACCTTTGCAGTCCAATCCGCACACAACTTAGTCACAGATGATCTTCGTGAGGAAATGTCTCAAATGAGTTGAGCTTAGGTTCGTGTTGAAACATGTTGCTGGGGGTGCGGAAAAGGTTAATGTAGTGAACTATTTGTTTAAATCTCCACCGCCAAATGTTTAATATTACTGTGAGGAGGACTCCTATGTGGTTAATGATCAGACTGGGGGTTCCCGACCGAACGCCCAAGGCTCCAATTAGGAGAATTGGGTCCAAGGTCAAGGAAACCAAGGTCGGAACTATGGTAATTATAACCGCAAGTGTCATTATGTTCGAGATTTTAATTACAAACGCGACAACAACTTCAACAGGGGTAACTATGTTAACAAAAATGATAGGAGTGGGTCTTATGATACACCTCAAAATTGTGAAGTTTCTCCTTGGGATGGTTGAGTTAGTGTGGCGCGAGTTGAGGATAGGATGAATAAATTGAGGAGGAGGTTCGATGCTAGTGATGAGCACACTAAATGTTAAGGAATGACTTAGCGGGTATAGGGCATAAAGTTGATACACATGCTATCTCAATTAAGCATCTTGAGTTGAAAATTGCCCAATTGTCTTCAATTGTGAACTCACGGCATTCGGTCACTTTTCATAGCAAAAATTTCCAAAATCAGAACAATGATGATCATTGTATAGAAATCACTAGTCGGTGTAGTAAGCAAACCATTGACCCACCTATGTCGTCTGGTGTAGAAAAGGTGATAAGAGATGATGATATAGTGGTGGAGGTTGGTAATGAGTTAGAATATAAAATGGTAAAAGATGTTGAGGTGCCCCAAAAGGTGACCCCCATGCTTAGACTACGACTTCTTTTCCCACAATGGTTAGTAAAAAGACCAAAGATGGTAAATAATGGCGTTTTATAACGATGTTGAAATAACTTTCTATCAATTTCCCTTTGGCAGAAGAAATATTTGCTTACGAAGGAAAGATCAGTCACTTTTGAGGATGATGATTGAATGCAACACTGTAGTGCTATTGCTACAAGATCTCTAGTGCAAAAGAAAGAAGATCTTGGTTCTTTGACTCTTCCTTGTACAATAAGGTTATTACATTTTGCGAAAGCCTTATGTGATCTTGGGGTAAGCCTAAATATCATGCCTCTCTCGATTTACAAGAAGTTGGGTTTGGGAGACACAAAGCCCAATGCGATGAGGATACTAATGGTCGATCAAACGGTAAAAAGGCCCATTGGTATACTCCACAATGTGCTAATAAAAGTGGAATCGTTCATATTATTGACGGATTCTGTGATTCTTGATTGTAGGTCGATTTTGAGATGTCTATTATTCTTGGGAGGCCATTCCTTGCTACGGGTAGAGCCTTGGTTGATATGGAAACGGGGCAAATGAAATTCCTATTGAACAATGAAGAAGTGACTTTCAACATTTGTAGGTCCATGAGGCAGAGTTGTGAGCTCCAATTGGTATCTGCTATATCCTACAGAGTTGAGGGGTCATCTTAGGTACAAATTGAAGAGCATCTTGGCGTACAAGCATTGGCGGCAATGATCAAGAATTTTGATTGTCATTGCATTGAAGAGTGTGGGTAATTAGTCACGATACTTGATTGAGGTAATGTTTGTTCTAAACTAAAAAAATTTGAGTTAGATATGTAACATCGTGAATCTCCACATACGTAACCTTCTATTGAGGAGGCTCCAAAATTAGAACTTAATCCTCTACCACCTCGTATGAGGTGTGTAAACGGGAAGGCTTGTCACTTATCGGTTTATTTAGAGCATAAAGCCTTGTGGGAAATGAAAAAGTTTAAAATGGATTGGAATAAAGCTGTTGAACAGAGTTTAAATGGGTTGAATGAACTTGATGAATTTTGCCTAAAATCTTATAAAAGTTCAGCCCTCTAAAAACAAAAGTTTAAGAAGTACCATGACAAAAAGATTGAGAAACGCAATTTTATGGTTTGGGATTTGGTGTTTTTATTTAATTCTAGGTTGCATTTATTTCCGAGCAAACTTAAGTCCAAATGGACTTGTCTTTACTTGATCACCCAATTACTCTCACAGAGTGGTTGAGTTGGAGAACAAGGAGGGTGTGCGATTTAAGGGGCAGCAAATCAAAATCTATCTGGGGCACACTTAAACAACGAATGAAGTGATTGAGGCTTACCATCTTGATGAAGTTTGAGAAATCAAGTATCCTACGTCGTGCCGCGACGTTAAATCATGTGCTGGTTGGGAGGCAACTTAATATGTATCCTCTATCCAATTATAGGTTTTTCATGATTTTCTAGTTATAGTTGCATGTTTCTTTGCTTTTATTTACTTAAACATCCCGTCTAAATATTTGTTTTCTTTTTGTTAAGTGTTGGCTAGAGCATAGTTTAGGGTCCGTGTCCAAAAAAATGTCCAGAAAATACAAAAAGAATAGGTTAGTGTGTGTTAAAGTTGCAAGTATCACATCACCAAATCTGCAGAAAATTGGTCTGCAGCGCCCTTTGGTGGACCCATCGATGGACCACCATGCTTGCAATGGAGCGTCGCAATCATTTGTCTTACCAATGTATGTTTTCAAAACATTTATAAGTTAGGGAACGCATGACGGACCCAGAGTTGTTGAGGCGGAGAAGAGCACTACAGATGGTGCTGTGATTGTTGAGAGAGGCACTACTGATGGCGCTGTTGATGTTGAGGACACTATTGAGGATGTCCAGACTACAGAGGGAGTGGGTTCAGGGACACCAGACCCACCAGCTTGTTGATAGTCGGTGCTTTGCGCCTCAGGTTTTCTTAACCTTCCATTCTATTACTTAATATTATTTTATGCATTTGGGACAATTGCGTATCTTTTTGGTGGGGGTAGGGTAAATGGAAAGTGAGTGCTAGGGTGAAGTCTGAGTAGACCAACTCACGATCCTCTTTTGGGGTTTTCTTGCTTGTGTTCTTCTTCCCCAAGAGACAGATTATTTTTATTATTGAACTGATATGTGTATATCTTGTGTACATAGTATAACTCTTAATTATGATGGCTAAAGCAAAAATGATATCCTGATATAATGAAATTGATGCATGACTAGGCATAGTAACTGATAAATTTGTGTCTCTAAGCATTACATAGAGATACACTACGGCATGACCCTAAATCTATGTTTCGAACTAGGTGTCTTATAATCTGGTAGAGTAATGAGATGTCAAGTTAGAGTGAGGAAAATTTGAATATTTAACCATTGGTACTAAGCTAGAACTTTCCTACTTAGTCCTGCTAAAAGTAAGATGTAATAGAAAATTAGGAAAGGATCATTGGCCCTTGTTCGAAATAGTCAATCTTTATCCCAAAATAACAGAAAACCCAAATGAAGTAATCCATTATTGATCTAAATACTTTGAGCTTAAAATAGATCTTTCTTCTTCACCCTATCTAATCTTTCCTGGGAACAATATGTTGTCCCTGGTCCCTCCTTGGACATGTTCACCTCATCTTATGCCAAAAGCATAAATCGAGGGTGGCTAATGCAGAAAACAACCTTGTCGTGGCCCTCACCCAATGTTGGGTATTGTGAACCTTTACTCATGGAAAAGACATGAGTTGAGGGTGGTTGTTAAGTGGACTACTCTAGAAAGTGGGGTTGAAAAAATAAAGAGGAAGAAAGAACAACACAACAGTAACTCAAGAGAAAACAAATCAAACACAATAAAAGAGAAGATTCACTTACACATAAGAAGAAGAAAGAGAGAATAGCAAGGTGAAAAAAATTGAGAAATAGGGCGAAATAAAACAATAAAAAGGTAGGACGCTTAGCCGATATCTCAAATAGGTAAACAAGAGACTAAAATATAACTAAATATACCCTACCTTACCCTTATCCTATGTTACAAGCTAAGAAAGTCCTATCGTGATCCTAAGAGTTGTTATGGCGAACTTAAAGCAGTGAAAATAAGGGCAAGCCTATGGCAATATGTGTAAATGAGTTTGTGAAGTTGTTCTGAGAGCGAGTGTTGAAAAGTAACCCTTATACTGAAACTGTAATCACTATGTGATAAATGAGGATGTTATTTTGAAGTGAGGACAAAAGTTGCAATACTAGAAAAATTAGCACCTAGGTGAGAGATCGAAGAGGATAGGTGTCAGTTTGTGGTGAGTCTATGTCAAGGTGTGATCTACATAATTCAAGCCTAATAGTTAGAGAATAATAAATATTGATAGCCAAATGATTGCGAAAGCGAAAATATGGATACTCTTGTAAATAGATTTTGTAGTAAGTCATAGTGCGTCGCTTGAGGACAAACAACGAAATTAAGTTGAGGGTGTTGATGTACCGTGGTTTCATGATACATTCAATGCCTTTTCCTTTTGTTTAGTGTGTGTCTAAAGCCTTCTGGTATTGATTTTGTTGTAGTTTTCTATTTATTTCTAAAAAATCTTTCCAAATGATAACGCGGAGATTTTGAGCTAATATTGCAGAAGTAACCACCTACGGACCCCACGACAGTCCGTAAGGGTTAACCATTGTGAGAAGATAATTGCTACTGAAGGAAGTTGGGGAATTCTAAAAAAGTGTGGGACTACGGACACTAATGACGGACCATCATAGCCACGACGGTCCTTCATGCACATTCGTTAATGCTAACAGCGAGTAGTCCCAGTACCAAACTTCAGAAGATTCTAATTGTCGTGGAAAGAAGCCCCTCGATGGACCATCTTGCTTGGAACGCTCCGTCACACCTGTCTGTCGAGGGTAACAGAGAGTTGATGAAGAAAAGCAGCAGAAAAAGATCGAAGTATGGAGCGATGGAAGACCACAATTGTTCTTTGTGTCCATGAATGTCTGTTACGAGGGTCGTCGAATCAGACTCGTTTTGGGCAAATTTTTCTTTAAATAGATTTCCCTCTTTTATTGGGTTTTGTTTCTTAATAGTCTGATAAACCTCATATTTGCGGTTAGACTCTTGGATAGTTTTCAGTTTTATCGTCTTAGTATTGAACTTTTGATTTTGGGATTTCATATTACTTTTCCGGAAACGATTATTGGTGTTTAGTTATTTATTCACGTAAATTTCTGGATTTGTTCATTAACATCTAAGTAAGTGCATGAATTCTTACATTATTATTATGAATTGTGTGATTATTAGAATGGGTAACTGAACTCCAAAACTAGGGTTGTGGGAACCATGGGTAAATTACAAGGTATACCTTAGCTAAAATAATGATTCTAGAATAGTGTCTTGCATGTATTGATAGTTCTTTTGCTTAGAAGTCTTTTTAACGGATGTCCAACGTTAAAACTCGTCTTATAGCTATTTTTCGGACCAAGGAGGTAGAATATAGGAAAAGAATTGTCAACATAGAATTACTGTATACTATCTAATAGGCTAGAATCGGTTGGAACGAAGTAAAAAATAAGTCAAATATCGAATATGATGCTTAATATGAGGTAAAGATAAGGTTTTGTAAAGCAACACACGTAGCCGGACCAAGGTGCGGAGTGAAATTCTCTAGATGTCGGACAAAGGATTTAGAGATACCTAACTTTTCACTTTGCATGCAAGATACTAGGTAAGGATTGTTATAGCTAGAATTACCGAGTAAGGAGCCTGTGGGGAACACTTATGCCCTAGTTACTCTCATTACTTGATCAAACACCAATACTTGAACTTGTGACTTGTTTACTTTAATTTAGATAATTGCTTTAATTAATCAAAACCCCCCTTTAGTTATTTGTTTTTGCAAAATAATTGACTAAATAGAAGTAACAATAGAATAAAGTTAAGTCAGAACCATTTTCCTCATGGGAACAATCCCAACATCACTAATTGGGTACCTTACTTGATCTGACCTCTTTTACTTCATTTAGAGAAGTAAATTTGAGCATATTATGTATTCATAGGAGAGTTATCTTTCACTCCAAGGCCATCAATAGGATAAATTTACTAGGGGTCACCAATGCACTTCTTTAGCATAGATACATTCTAAACTGGATGAACCAAAGATAGCTCACTAGGAAGTATCAAATCATATGCATCCTTGCAAACCCATTACAAAATTTCATAGGGTCCCTCATAATGAGTACTTAACTTCCCTTTATTTCCAAATCCTACCATCCCTTTCATTGGTGAAATTTTAAAATACATTTTATCATCTTCCTGAACTTGAATTCTCTTTTCCTATTGTCGACATAAGACTTTTTCCAACCATAGGATATTTGCAAGCGATTTACTATTAGGTGAACTTTATCCAAGTCCTTATAGATCATGTTGGGACCAAGAAGCGAGGATTCGACAAACTCAAACCATCAAAAAGGAGACATACACCTCCTACCATATAATGCATCAAAAGGATCCATCGATATTGAGGAATGATAACTATCGTTATAAGAGAATTCAACAAAAGGAAAGTGCTCATTCCAACTACACTTGAAGTCAATGATACAAACTCTAAGCATTTCGTCAAGATTTTTGATCGTACGCTTCACTTGATTATCCATTTGGGGATGAATGTAGTGCTCAACATCACTTGCATATCCAACACTTTTTACAACGATCTCAAAAACCTAGATGTAAATTGTGTGCCCCTATCCGATATGATAGGTAACGAAACACCATGAAGACCCACAATCACATATATATAGATCATTGCATAATCTTCCGCCGAGTAAGTGGAGTTAATGAGAATAAAATGGCCAGACTTGGTCAATATATCTACCACCTATAATATAAAGTCATGTTGCCTTTGAGTTAGAGACAATCAAACAATAAAGTCCATATTAATGTCTATCTATTTCCAAGATGGAACTTGGATTTAACTTAGTAAACAACCCTGCTTTTGGTGCTCGTCTTTACCTTGTTCGCAATTCGGAAACTTCACAACAAATTCCACTATGTCCTCTTTCAAGTCATCCCACCAAAATACTTCTCTAAGGTCATGATATAGCTTAGTAAAACCCGGATAAGTTTAATTACGGGATCCATGAGCTTCCTTTAGGATACGATATCTGAAATCATCCACATTGGGTACACATATACCTTGGGAGAATGACTCATTAAGCTTACAAAGGACCGATTCCTTCAACTCCATAAATAATGGATCAAGTTTTTGCTTAGACTTCACCTCAATCACCAAAGAATTTTTGGAGTTGTGATGAACCACAATATCACCATTCGAAGAATGTTCCAATCACACACCAAAAGGGGCCAGCCTATTAAACTCCTCCACTAGGTATTTCTTGGATTTATCTAAATGAGACACACTACCCATAGTCATACGATTTAGTGCATCCGCAACCATATTAGCTTTACCAAGGTGATAGAGCACACTCATGTCATAATCTTTCAATAACTCTATCCACATTCATTGTCTGAGATTCAAATCCCTTTAGGTAAACACATATTCAAGACTCTTATGGTTGGCATACACATCAACATGAACCCCATACAAATAATGCCTCCATATTTTCAAAGCAAAAAATCCACCGCTTACTCAAAATCATGAGTCAGGTAATTCTTCTTTTGAACCATAAGTTTCTTAGAGTCATAGGCTATGACTTCCTCAAGATGCATAAAAACACACCCCAAACCCACTCGGGATGCATCACAATACACCATGAAGCCCGTAGTAACCTCCAGTAAGGTCAACAACGGAGCGGAGCCAATCCTATCTTTCAACAATTTGAAGCTTCTTTTACATGCTTCCGACCACTCGAACTTCACATTCTTTTTGGTCAAGGTAGTTTATGGTTAAGTAATGTAAGCGAACCCATTAACAAACCTTCTATAATAACCTTCAAGAACCAAGAAGATCTTAATGTCTGTTTGATCCAAAGGTCTAGGCCAATTCTTTACTGCTTCGGTCTTTCTCGGATACACCTCTACCCCTTCACTAGAGATGATATAACAAAGAAAAGCAACTGACCTCACCCAAAAATCATATTTTCTATACTTGTAAAGTAGTTTATTCTCCTTAAGAACTTGCAAAAAACTCTCAAATGACTCATATCATCACCCTTACTCTTTGAATGTACCAATATATCATCAATAAAGACAATCAAGAATTTATCGAGATAGTTCTAGAATACCCTATTCATGATATCCATAAACCTCACTGTGGCATAGGTCCATTCATAAGACATGTCTAGGAACTCATAATGACCATATCTAGTTCAAAATTCCGTCTTGGGGTATATCTTCACCTCATACCCTAAGTTGGTGATATCCTAATCTCAAGTAGATCGTTTAAATATATCTCGCACATCGGAGTTGATAAAAAAAATCATCTATACGAGAGAGAGGATACTTTTTCTTGAATTATAGTTTGTTGAGTTGATGGTAATCGACACACATCCTAAGGGATCCATCATTATTCTTCACAAACAATACCGGCAAACCCCATGGAGAAATACTAGGCCGAATAAAACCCTTGTCTAGTAAATCTCTGAGTTAAGCCTTCGTATAATTAAATTCTGTTGGAGCCATCTGATAAGGTGGAATTGAAATGGGATTTTTATTCGAAAATAAGTCGTTACAAAAATCAATTTCCCCTTTGCGAGTAATACTGAGAATATTATTAGGGTAGACTTCAAGAAATTCCCTTACTACAGGGACCGACTCAATGGGATGAATTTTGGAGTATAAATCATTGACTCTTACTATATGATATAAACATCATTTAGAGATTATTATAGATGCCTTTAAATAAGAGATGATATGACCTCTAGGAATATAATTTCACCCATTCCATTCTATGACGGGTTAATTAGGAAAGTTAAAATTCACCACCCTTATTCTACAATCTGTGTAAGCGAAACAAGCATGCAACAAATACATACCCAATATAAGATAGAAATCAACCATATAGAGTTCAACTAGTTTAACTTAAGTAATTATATTGGGCAACATTAAAGGGAAATTTCTATATACTCTCTTAGCAGTAACCGACTCGCCAACCGGGGTCGACAACATAAAAGGTTCATTCAATATATTGGGCAAAAGTCAAACTTTTTATCTACTAAAGGAGTAATGAATAAAAAAGTACCACCGGGATCAAGCAGAGCATATACACCAATAGAGAAAACTTTTAACATACCGATCACCACATCAGGCGAAGTCCCTTGGTCACCCCTAGAGTAGAGAGCATAAAAGTGATTATTATTTGGAGGATACATATTCGAACAACTTTCTTCATCTTGCTCACTACCTTTGTTTTGACCCTTTTATTTTGGGAAATCCTTCACCTTGTGATCAATCTTACCAAACTAAAGAAATTGTCCGTCCAAATGAGGCAATCACCATAAAAAGGCAATCTTACCCCTTCCCTTTTATGCTTAAGGTTAGACACCCTATCACTCAGAGCCTTAGCTAACTTTGAAGGAACTTGATTAGAAAACCTCTTTATTAACCTATGTTTGTCTTGGATATCAAGCATACCATTTGAAGAACGACCATCTTATGACTTTGCCATATTGAAATATCTTCTCTTCCTCTTAATTCTTGTCTCATCAACTTTTTGAGCATGAACCACGAGATAGAAATGTTTATATTGTCATGTATCATAGCCGAACGACATTCTTTTTTCAAGTCATTTGACACTCCTATCACAAAGCGTCTCATTTCATCCCTAGGATAGGAAACCAAAGAAGGAGCATACTTGGACAACTTAGTACATTTCAAAGAATAGTTAAGCACACTCATACCTCCTTTACTAAGGTTGATGAATTCTTTCACTTTGACTTCCTTCTACTCCCTTGGGAAGAATATATGAAGAAAAGTCTTCTTGAAAATCTCCCATGTCACCAGACCACCTCTCAAAGCAGGATTGTCTCTCTATTGAATGTACCAAACTTGGGGCACATCCTTGAGTAGGTAGGTTGCTAACTTGACCTTTTTGCTAGTTGTCAATCCAATAGAAAAGAGGATTTTGTAGACTTAGTATAAGAACTGTTGGAGGTATTCCTCCGCTTTGGACCAATAGAAAGTAAAGGGATTCATTCTAGTGAAATCCCTCAACCAGGAGTCCATGGTGCTCACATGTTGGTCTACTCGGGGTACCACCTCCTGATTTTCTTGAACCGTCATAGCTTGCGCTTGAGTAGTGACGGCTTGTACTTGGGTAGATTTGGCTTGGTCCATTTGAAGAAAATTAGCCCTTATATCATCATCCGTCATGGCAGGAGGATTGGCCGGAGTTTGATCATCATTAGCAACTTCTTTAAGAGGATGAACTTCATTGACATTAGAAATCTCTTCATCAAGTCTTCATGCGGTGTTTTTGTTTGAGAATTCATACCTATATTCACAATACAAGGTTTAGGTGAAATCACACATAAAGTAGACTTTAGAGGCATGACTTTGGATTTCCAAAAAAGGAGAATCTCATTATCATCACATAAGTTCTAACTCATAAGTGTGGTACGCTTCCCAATTATGAATTAGAACCTTCATAGATGTAGTTTAATGTGACCTAATCCAAAATATATTCAACGTCATACTTTGATACAATGTTTGTCACATCCGGGAAGCATCCCATAGATGTAACCATCGTTGTAGTCCTTGAAGAGAACTAAGACTAGCCTCTTAGATTACATCATTACATTCATAGATTAATAATTCAAAAAATTCAAAATTTTTGGTTAACTTCTACATTGATTTTTACATAGACCTATACATACACATAATATGTTCATATCGTGTATACATAGACCCTTCGTATAGGAATATTGCATAGTCTTCTACTTTTATTTGTCACACACACCGACACAGACACACACACACACACACACACATAGATATTGTCTAGGACGTGTAGTAGTTCAATTTATATAGTTTCCGGACGTCAAGGTATTTCTTTGTCATTTTGGCGCTATCATTTTGTAATTGAGTTCATTACATAATTATAGGTATAAAAGCATCATTTTGATCATTATTTAATAGGGGAATCTCGATTTTATGTCATAAAACTTTTGGAGTTTTATATTATCCCCTCCATAAGAACATTCGTCCTCGAATGACACTACATCTTTTGGAGGGTAAGAATAGATTAAATATTAGAATCCCAACAAACAACAAATATTATAATTATAAATCACAGCTCATAGGATTACTTAACAACTCTTTTCATAACATATCACAGCATTACACTTAGCAATTCAATACACGATGCACAACATGTCACATCCGAGAAGTACCCCCTAGACTTAACCGGCGTCGTTTTCCTCTGAGAGGACTAGAGTTAGCCTCTTATCATTCTTCATTACATTCAAAGGTTAAAATTTCAGAAAATTTAAAAACTTTAAGATACAATTACTTCATGATGTTTACTTAAACCTCTCGCTTACACATAATATATTCATATCGAGTATACATAGACCCTTCGTACAACAAGATTACATAGCCTTCTACTATTATGACACATTTATATAAGATACATAACGTAGTCTTATAAGGGATGTCACGTAACAAAACGTCTAAATGGATTCAACCATACGGGCACAAGACGTTACACAAATATACAAATTCCAATTAGGGCATACAACAATATCTTGCAACAACATAAATAAAATGTTTATCTTTAGACTATAACAATGTAACAGGTAGAGTGATAGAAAGTCATAACCTTTGGAACATGAGGACATACCCACTTGGAGAATGATTCCAATCCTCCTTCAAAAGTGTCATGAACTCTTCAAAGATCGTAACCTAAAATTATGTGGGGAAAGGGAGAAATAAGGTTAGAACATCCATTGTACTATGTATGGGAACATATGCACACAACGTAAAAATCATGCTAAAAAGGAATATTTCATTAAAGCATGGTAATTTACTTTTTAAAACACATTATGCACATTCAAGAACCAATACCAATCAATAAGCACATATTCCTTAAGTCAAGACCACGTACATTACAAGACCAACAATACAAAGTCTAGTCAAGTAAACATGCATATAACCATCATTGAGCACATAATAAAGACAACTGTATCATCAAGTTATAATATCTACAAGCATGTATAAGATTTCATAACATCATAACCAAAGCAATACCATTACTCGTACACCCCCAATAAGTCCACAAGTGCAATGACTAAGTAAGACCCTATAACCTCAGTCAACCAAGTAAACCCAAAAAGGGCTATAAGCAATGCTTAACTTGACACATCATATATTTAAGAGTAGATATCATCATACTTTAGCAATAGAGACCTACCGCATAATCATAAGTGAAACGAATATCGCATAGTGTCATTAACATGTAAGATCAACATAAGCATATGATTTACATTTATAATCACATAAGATCATAAGAACATACTTCTAAGACTTTCTTCAAAGCTAACTAGTGCAATGTTTATGTAGAGTCCCATACCCCTACCTAGATATAAGCCAAACCCCTTAGGTCATCCTAGTTAGAGTTTACTTTATTACTTCATTTTACCTTTGGGAACATTTTTTCTTAATCGACATAGACCACATAAGCTAATGTAGAATCCATTGTCATGGAACCCTAAACAAAATGAAGGTGTTCTACTTGACAACGTAGTACCAAAACATAAACATAGAATGTATGTGGATCCACTAGCTTGTAGTTCTACGGGGGAAACATAGTTCTGGAATTAAGAGATGTAGTTGGGACACTTTTTATTCTATATGCATTATAGTCTCCAATATAATGAGTACATTAGTTATCCTAATTTCCTTATGTGGGAAGGGACCCTTCTCAAGCAAGGTAACATGAGTGTTGAGGAATACTCTGTGAAGTTCTCAATGTTATCTAGATATTCCCCTTCCCTTTTATCTAATCCGAGGGATGAAATGAGTCATTTTGTGACAGGGGTAACCTATCTAGTATGGGAGCAATGGTGTACTGCAATGCTATATGATATTGTGAGCCTAACTAGACTCATGGTGTATGCACACTCAATTAAAGTCTAAACTTAAGAGGATGGCTAGAAGATTGAAAAGGGGTGGTTCTAGTTATCAAGGGAAATCTAGGTTCAAAAACAAGGCTCAAACCCAAGATGAACCTAGTCCTGAGGTAAAGTTTGAGAAAGGAGGCGGTTCTCAAAATGTCAAACCCGTGTCAGTTGTTGCAAGAAACATTATGGTGAGTGCCGATTGGGTACAGGGAGTCACTATGATTGTGGTGTATAAGGATGCAAGGTGAGAGATTGTCATATGATTGCTTCTATATGAAGAGAGGGTAAGCACGTTGCTCCTAGTGCTCCAAAGGATGATGCTCCAACAAAGAGATGTTCATATTCACTACGAACTACAGGGGAGAAGACGGGTGATTGTGATGATAATGAGGGTAAGTCCTTGTTATTATCTTTTAGTAATATGAGATCCTTCAATGTGGGGAAGTACAATTAGAATATGGGGTAGAAAGATACATAAGCATATTGTATATGCATGGTGTGTATATGTTTTGTGGAAATAGAATTTCATTAATTTCTTGCATTGTGTATTTTGTGAAGATATGATTATGTTGTAAGATGTGTTTATATTATATTAACTTGTATATTATCAAGTTCATATCATGACTTCCCTAAACTTGCATTTTTAAAAAGATGCACAAATTCACTGTAAGGTACTGCCAGTTCAGTGTGAAGATTTTAGAAAATTTACTAATTAAATCTTTGGTCTAAAATTATTTTCATGTGGTTATAACTGATTTATATTATTATAATATGGAATATAAAATGAGTTTTTACTATTTGGAATGAAGCATGTGAGTTTTGTAGCATAATGAGTTGTAGAATTTTCTTCTAGTTTTTTGTTGTGTTGTGAATATCTTAAATTTGTGAAAATGTGTATTTCTTCTTGATTATGTGTTTTATTGTATGGATATTACCTTCTATATAAATCTCTATTCCTTGAAGTTTTCGGAGAGAGTCAAATGTCATTCGAGGACGAATGTTGTTCAAATGGGGAAGATTGTAAGACCCCGAAAATGACTTCGGTGAAATAGAGACTAAAAATTTGATCATGATGGTCAAATTTCATGAATAGGTCTAGTATATTGTATTGAGGGAGTGTCTAAGAGTTTAGGTGCATTGAAAATAAAACATCAAGGAAGGACCAAGATGTTCGACACACTAAGTCACCTATATGCCTCATATGTGGTTCTATGTATTTATATGTGATTCATGAGGTTTTAAGGTACTTAAATGAGTTATTATGTTGTATATAGGCAGTGTATCAATTTTCTTGAAGTTTGAAGGTCAAACGTTCAAGAACGTCCATGATGTTCGAAAGCATTGTGATGAAATGACTTAGTGTGTCTACGCATGTTTCGTCGAGTGTTACGTGTTCGTTTTAGTTGTAATTCATGTGAGAGGTACTTAAATCGTATACGATAATGTTTGGGTTGGAACCGTCTGGGAAAAAAATCCGCAAGGACAAACCAAGTGTCCTAAAGGAAGGACACATGTTGGTGGACAAAACTGCCCAACACAGTCCAACCTACGGATTGTAAACAACATTATATATCCTGGTCAACGCTCGTAGGTGGTAAGCGTCGTCTGGTACTTTTCCTTGGAAGCTAACCGTTCAATTTCCAGTCTTTGAACCCATTGAAAGAGGACAAACGGCCTGTATGAGGACCTACTCTCTATCAATGGTCAACCATCGATGAAGTCTCTTCCTTCGCAGGTTCACTATAAGTTGAGAGGTGAACTTGAATTTCACCCCACATACAAGTAAGAGTATTGGCGGTTATTTAGGTGTCTTTTTTTTTTTATATTTATGTAAGTGTGTAACACTTAGAAGATTTCATTCTTACGAATCAAAATACCTAATCACTTGGAATTCTCTATAGAACTCCATTGGAGTGAAAACTCAAGAAAGGGCTTGGAGTGATGAATTAAGTGGAGATTCTTCATCAAAGTGAGGAATTATCATCAAGGTATGTTTTTGATCATTGAAAGTCTCCTCATTAAGGATCCTATCTCTCAAGAAGTTTTCTAAAGATTCCAACGTTTAATTGTCCAATTTCATGACTCTACCATGGGTTCTTACATCAATTGTTTCAAAACGTTTATTATGGATTAAATTGTTACTGTATTGATGATTTTAACCTAAATTACCTATGAACCCATCAATTAGATGAACCCTAGTTTTTCACTAAGTTAGGGGTTACTTGATATTGACCTAATGTTGATGAATTATGGTGTAGATTTCTATTCGATGTCTAATGATGTAATAATTGTAGTAGTTTGATATATAAGTTGTATTGGATTGATTAACATGTATTATTTTACCTTTTTTCATGAATATTGTTACAATTATGTTAAATTGTTTGTTATAGCCATGGGCAAGGGCCATATGATATTGAATGTGGTGATTTGACATTGGATTGAGGTATTGTGGATGATGTGGTGGTAAACTGCCATATTTGCTTTATTGTGATGTTATTTATAGTTAATTTATATTTTATATTGGTATATTCCACTTATGGTGGCGGTGTTATGTGCTTTACTTGTAGTTAATAAGGCCTTGTCGGCACTACTCTATATATTATGATGATCATGGCCTTGCCGGAAACTACTTGAAGTAATGTGGTTATTTGTGTAGTTTATTATGTGAATAATGAGAATATCTATCCACATATTAATTCATATATGTGTTCTTCTATTCATGTCATCTTAGCCAATCATGTTAGACTATGACTTTGACCTTGTGTGGAAAGTCTTAGGGTTGAGACTTTGTTATTCCCAATTAACTATATGAGTCTATGTTAGTCACATTGATGATGGTAGGATAGTGGATTGTATGACCTGAAGATTATATGGTTATGTTTATGTATTTCTAGAATAGCATGTAATATAAGTTAAAATTAAAGTATGTGGTGTCCTGTCTTGATTGACTTGTGTCCCTTACTTGATGTATATATAATTATGAATATGTGATCTCCTGACTTAGGATTTTAAAGCTCTTATTCTTGTATGTATGAATGAAATGAGACCTTAAATGATGTTAAGAGAGTATTTTATGTGAAAACCTTGACCTAGTGGTATGGTTATGAATGTTGAAGTAAAAAGCCGTAATGGTATCTTTAAAGTAAATGAATGATGGACTTAAAGTTGATTGGTTGTAATGTAATCATATAAAACCTTAGAAAATCCATCATTAGCTTCTTCTAATTGTAAGGTAACCCTAAAGGACCTCATTGGTAGGGTAAAATGTAATTGCGTTGTGAACTGGATCTTGAACCCCTTTATATGGACCTCAATGTGAATCAATCTATGAGAACAAAGGCTTGCACCAAGTAAGTAAGAGAAGTAGTTTTAGTCAAAGAATGACACTAGAATACAATGCATGACCTTCATATTACATAATCATGTGTCTACATGGGATGTGTCTAAGTTCGACCATTGTGAAGTAGACAACCTCATCGGAGTAGGATAGAATTCTTGATTCCATGTCTTGCTATCATAGTCTATCTCGGCTATTGCCTATTCTCATCATGTGGGATACTTAATAGCATTAGAAGTTATATGAAGTTTAGGTGGTGGTAAGAGACACTATCTTGACATGCCACAACAGGCTTTGAAGGTTTTACCTAGAGTCCCAAGGCCTTGTCTTACACCATTACTTGAATGTGATTTATGTGATGTATGAGTCTCTTAATGAACTAATGACTTATGTTATGAAGTATGTAAATGAATGAGTACCTAATCTAAAGTGACTTAAGAATTTCTTGGATAAAGCATGAAGAGGGCATAAGGGGCGATCTCTTCATGTCTTATCTTTGGAAGTCTTAAGAATGACACAAGTTAGGGATATTGTTGATTATGTGGACATGATCTAAGCCTTAGGTAGTCATAAGGATTAATTAGGTAATCTGTCACGACCCAACCCGATGGGCCGTGACTAGTGCCCGTTTTGGACACCCACATACAAACCTGCTAAGTATAACCAACTGAAGCTAAGACAATATGGAATTTAATCTAATCAAGCCAACCCCAACGTCATATATATATAAGAGGGCCTGTCTCATAAGGAGTCATAACCATTTAACCATAACAGCATACGCGAGCCGACAAGGCCGCCACTATTCAAAGCATAATAACATACGTATGCCGACACGGCTGCCACTACACAATACACAGTGATGTACGCAGCCGACAAGGCTGCCCCTGTACAAGCGGATATCCCAAACAAACCATGTCCAGACCATTATCCAAAACATATATATATAACCCACATAATGTCCACAGACCTCTAAGAGTACATTAGTGAAACTCGATGGGACAGGGCCCCGCCATAGCCATAGACGAGCAAAAGACTACACAAAAGTTATGTACCAAAACGACTGGGCTCCGAAACAATGGAGCTCTCCCAATCAGCAGAGTAGATATCCTAGGCGGGAGGATCACCGAACTGTGCGTCTACACCTGCGGGCATGAAACGCAGCCCCCCGAGGAAAGGGGGGTCAGTACGGACAATGTACTGAGTATGTAAAGCATAAGGTAAAGATGACAGGATACCAATATGTCAAGTCGAAACAAAATATCGCTACACATATACCCTTTTAAGTGAAAATCATGCATATATTTAACATTTAAGGTGCCCAGCTTCCCTAGTAAGGGGCTCGGCAAAATAATCATCACGTCATCTCCGTCATTATCATCATCATAACCATCCTCATCACCAATCATATATATAATATACATAGTGAGGAACTCGGTGACATATGCAAGAAACTCCGCACGAACATTATCCGGCCCGGGACTCGGTGAAATGATAAATGACTCTATGCACGAGCAGAATATTATGAGCAACCATATGCAATTAAAATCATTTCTTATAACTCAATAGAACAATCAACGTGAACCAGCAAGGAGTATTCCCAAAGATTAATGTTTTATCAAGATTATGAACCTTTAATACGATATGGAAACGTAAAATCTCAATGACTCTAAGAAGCATTACCATAGATATTAGAGATCATCATAGCCTTAGACATAGCTGATATATAGAGGAATAATTGTGGAAGCAAGAATATACGTCACCTAGACGCTCTAGAGGTAAGTATCAAATCTGTCCGTTATTCGCTTATTTTAAAAGTCATGCCAAGCAAAGAAAGAAGGGACAGCGTTACATACCGTATAATCGAGCCGCACGTCCAATATTTACTGCTCAAGCTATTAATCTATAACAAGCAACAATCGTGCCGCAATTAGATAAACATCGTGCTTTACTTTCTTGTAAGCTAGCTAATAATCTAACGAAAATTCGGCAGCACCTCCCCTATTTTCCTTACTTCGTCCCAATCCGACAATAATCCAAATTATCCACAGCAATACCAATAACACATATAACCCAAAGAATCATATTAAACAGCCCCCTCCCCAAAACAGTTCCGTCTCGGCAACCATAGCAGCGAAGCAACGACACACCGAGCGATAACTCATTTTATAATTCGCACACATCTACCTTATCGTATTCATCCTTTGGAGTATATACTCATAATCACATTCAACATATACATAATGCCAAAACAGAATTTTCCTGCAGTTTGCTTTAATCAAAACAGCCCAAGCACCAACACGACACCACTAATAATCCGATTATGGTTTCCGTTCATACTTAGCACATTCAATAACTAAAACAAACTTCCTAAGCTACTGGTCACGCCCCCTTCTTAAAATTAATGGATAATTAACAAGGGTATTCTAAAGAATTAACACACCAAACAAGGAGATTACTAACCAAATTATTTGCAGCTGCTGGCCAAGAGTTGCAGGGTTGGTTTCTCCATTTCCATGGCTGCCTAAGACAAGTGGTGAAGAAGAAGATGATATGCAGCAATGCATTTCACCACTTTATTTAGCATGGAGTGGATTTCTCCACCTCATTTAATAGTATGAAGTGGAGGCAGCCCCCCTCTACACCTGTCCACTAAGGCCAGCCCACAATCTGATCCCTTTTTAATTTTTGCCTTGAGTGGTGGGGCCCACTGGATTAAATTAATCCTAATCAGCCACCAATTATGAGTGGTGGGGCCCATTGGATTAAATCAATCAAAATTAGCCACTAATTAATCTTTCCCTTAAAGTTAATGGCACTTACATTAGCCAACTCATACTTAATATCACATTTGGAAATAACATCCTTGCCTAATATTTCTTTACGTCTTCTAGATCACGATGCGCACTACGTATAAAAAAAATACGAGGCATAACATAATCTCGAAGAGGTCAATAATGGATGTTATCTTCTTTATTTACTTAAGTAGGTATTTTAATAGCCTTTGGAAGGAGAATGTCATATTATCTATATTTTGATGTCTTTAATGTCTTATATTTGTGTATGTGTCTTATTATAAGTGTCCTGGAGGGACATTTAGGTATGCTTAGGGAGGTTGTATGGGCGGTCTGTCAACGTGTTGCTTAAGTGGGTCTTAGAATAGCTTTTCGATAGAAGACTAAATGGAATTGTGTGTTTAAAAGGTAGAAAAAGCATTTCACTTTTACAGTGAATCAATTCACTCTACAGTTAAAGTAGCTTACTGTAAACTGAGCTAAAAAATCTGAATAATTGGCTAAATGTTATTATATGTGTTTCTAAGTGGATAAATGTTGTTACAATATTATTTTTAAATGAAAAGATGCATATTTCAAATAAATGTCCATTTTCATGATTTTTATGCATTATTCCATACTTAGTACATGTGGTTGTACTAATCTATGCTTTTATCTATCTTTATAGTTATTGGTAGGTGAGGAGCATTTGGGAAGCAAAACTTGTACCGTAGCATCGTTCAAGAGGAGTTGAAGTATGCCCTCATTTGACTCAAGGGCATATATGTCTTTTATGTTTCCATTTGAAGTATTATAATAGACTAAGTATTTCTATACTATCATTGATGTATGGGACGTGTCCCAGGTATTCTTGTGTCTAAGATTTTTGTGATCAAGGCTTAGTACTTCCTATGATTTTATATGATATAGTTTATTTAAGACTATGAAATTTTTTGTGAAATTTTTAATTCCGCACTACTTTTCACTATGTATAAGCGATAAATAGGTCTTGTACGAGACCTCCAAGCGGTCAAGTGAGCCGATCACAATCTAAGAATTCCCCTAACTTCTTGGGTGTGGTTTCGGGATGTGAAACTTTGAAAGGACCTCTTGGGGAAGGGAATCACAAGAATGAAGAACACATACCTTAATGAAGATTAATCCTCAAAATTAAAGTAAAATCCTAGAGAAATTTATATTCTTCTTGAAACTTTTTCTTACTTCAATGGAGGTCGAATAGAGAGACAAAGTTGAGAGAGGTGAGAGCTTTTGGGTTTTATTTTGGGTTAGGTAAGAGAAAAATAACGTTAAACTTACCCTTAGTCAATATATAGTCACCCACTAAATTATACAAAAGACCCCTCACTTATATGAGCCTTTTTGTGAAGTCAAAATGCTTAAAATACAACATTAACGAATCAAGTTAGTGGCTGCCCATCGCGGGATCAATTTCACATTTATTTTGGAAAATACGGGTTGATACAGTGGACCTTATGAATACCCCTCGTTGCAAGGAAAATTTTGTACCTCCTCATGTTGGCTGCGCGTGGTGCAGCAGCCTCCACTTTCTTGGCTGCGTGCAGGCTGCTTTTGAAGCCTGCTTGCACATGTTTGGGTCCTTCTCAAGGACCCTTCGGTGGGTCTTTGGGAAGTCGTTACAGGTCATTTTGACCTTTTATACAATATTCCACCTATTTAAAGTCCTTTTACATGTTTTAGACTTCATATGACACTCCCAAACCTTCACATAGCATAGAGACGTCTACTTCTTCAATTCCGCTAGTTTCCAGATATGATGGACGTTTCTTGACGCGCTAACTCAAAAGCTTCCTAAATGGAGTATAAAAATTATTTTAGGCTTAGAAACATTAATTTAAGGTTTAATTCATCATGTAAGTTTCTAGCTTATGTCATGGACTTTCAGAGTTTTACATTATCCCCCTCCCCCCAGGAACATTCATCCCCGAATGACACTAAAATCGTTTGAAAGGGATAGGCTAAAAACTAGAAGCCCAACCAACAAAAATTTATGATCATCATGAGTCTTATATCATAGGAGTGCTTCACCACTCCATTAAGTAAAGAATTATGGCATTTACATATAGCAACTCAAAATATCAATTTCTTCACATAAAAGCTCAACATTAATACATGAGGAATTTACTCCTCAACAACAACATGAGTTCAACACAACATATAGAGTCACTTATATCAAAACTAAACCTATCAAATTGCGCCATTTCATTTGATATAGGGAAACATACTAAATAAAATAAGTGCAAAATCTAGCAAAAAAGCGTTTTTCATGTAAAACATCATTTTAGGAAAAACAATTTTCATAAATATGCACGTCTTTGCCAAAAAAAAAATTCAATCAATTTATTAATTATTACGATCATTAATTTGAACCACTAACCATAATCAACAAAGAGATGAGGATAATGAGACTTTATGTCAACCTCAGCCTCCCATGTTGCTCCCTCAACTAGGTGGTTTCTCCAAACGACTTTTATGGAGGCCACCTCTTTGTTCCTCAATATGAACGATGAATGATTTCCACCAGAACCTATTCACAGGAGAGGTTCTCATCTACACCTGGACCCTTAATAGGAAGAATGGACTAGGAATCACATATTCACTTCTTAAGAATGGAGACATGGAATACCGGATGAGTCGAAGCTAGTTCACTTAGTAGTCTCAACTCGTATGCAACCTTTCAAACCCTTTGAAAAATATCACAGGAATAAACATCCCTTTCTTTCAAAACTCACCACTCATTTCGTGGGTGAAATTTTAACATACACCTTATCACCATCTATAAACTCTAAGTCTCTTCTCCTATGGAAGGCATAAGACTTTTTCCGGCTATAGGCTGGTTTCAAGCAATTTATTATTATATGAACTTCCTCCTATGTATTATAAATAAATTCGGGGCCCAAAAGTAAAGACTCCTCCTTTTCAAACTATCAAATAAGAGACGTACATCCTCTACAAGGCCACAAAAGGAGCCATAGATACAGATAAATGATGATTATTCTTCTATGAAACTCAACGAAAGGAAAATGTTTATCCCAATTTCCTTTAAAGTAGATCACAGAAGCTCTAAGAATATCCTCAATGGTTTGAATAGTATGCTTTGCTTGACCATCCATTTGGAGATAAAAAGCGGTGCTTGACTTCACTTATGTGCGAAACCCTTTTTGGAATGACCTCCGAAACCTAGATGTTAATTGTGCTCCTCTATCCGGTATGATGGATAATGGAATATAATGGGGACTCACAATTTCATCGATAAAGATCCTTGCATAATCGTCCTCCGAGTGTATGGACTTTATGAGAATAGAATAAGAGGATTTGGTAAACTTATCCACAACCACCCATATAAAGTCATGTTTCCTTGTGTCTGAGGAAAACCTACAACGAATTCCATAACAAAACTTCCAACTTCCAAGTTCGAACTTGTATTTCATGAAATAACCCACTTGGCTTGGTTCTCGGCTTTCACTTGTTGGCAATTGGGACATTTTGCAACAAATTCTGCAATGTCACTTTTTAAGACGTCCCACCAAAACTCTTCCCCTATGTTCATGATAAATCATAGTAGAGCCCAAATACATTGAAAAACGGGAAGCATGAGGCTTCCTCAAGAATACAGTTTCTCAACTCATCTACATTGGGAACACACAACCTTTCATGATACCTCAAAACACCATTCCCCTTCCTAAGGAGAATGACTTATTAAGCTTACCAAGAACCGATTCTTTTAACTCCATCAATGATTGATCAAATTGTTTATTAGACTTCACCTCAACCACAAAAAATGATTCGAAGTTATGATGGACCGTAAAACCAACATTTGGAGAATCATCCGATCTAACCCCCAAAAGAACCAACCTATGAAAATCTTTCACTAGATATTTGTTGGGTTCTTATACTTGAGACACACTAGACATCGTCATAGGACTTAAAGCATCCACAACCATGTTGGAATTTCCAGTGTGGAAGAGAAAAGTCATGTCGTCATCCTTCAATAATTCCAACATCCTCTTTGTCGGAGATTTAACTCCATTTAAGTAAACACATATTAAAGATATTTATGGTTGGTATTCACATCAACATGGACACCATTAAAATAATGCCTCATGATTTTCAAGGAAAATACCACAATCAGTAACTCAAGATCATGAGTTGGATCATTCTTCTCATGAACATTAAGTTATTTAGAGGCATAGTCTACTATAACAATGTAACAGGTAGAGTGATAGAAAGTCATAACCCTTGGAAAATGAGGACATACCCACTTGGAGAATGATTCCAATCCTCCTTCAAAAGTGTCATGAACTCTTCAAAGATCATAACCTAAAATTATGGGGGGGAAAGGAAGAAATAAGGTTAGAACATCAATTGTACTATGTATGGGAACATATGCACACAACATGGAAATCATGCTAAAAAGGAATATTTCATTAAAGCATGGTAATTCACTTTTTAAAACACATTATGCACATTCAAGAACCAATACCAATAAATAAGCACACATTCCTTATGTCAAGACCACGTACATCACAAGACCAACAATACATAGTCTAGTCAAGTAAACATGCATATTACCATAATTGAGCACATAATCAAGACAACTGTATCATCAAGTTATAATATCTACAAGCATGTATAAGAGTTCATCACATCATAACCAAAGCAATACCATTACTCATACACCCCCATTAAGTTCACAAGTGCAATGACAAAGTAAGACCCTATAACCTCACTCAACCAAGTAAACCCAAAAAGGGCTATAAGCAATGCCTAACTTGACACATCATATATTTAAGAGTAGATATCATCAAACATTAGCAATAGAGACCTACCGCATGTTCATAAGTTAAACGAATATCGCATAGTGTCATTAACATGTAAGATCAACATATGCATATCATTTAAATTTATAATCACATAAGATCATAAGAACATACTTCTAAGACTTTCCTCAAAGCTAACTAGTGCAATGTTTAGAGTCCCATATCCCTACCTAGATATAAGCCAAACCCCTTAGGTCATCCTAGTTAGAGTTTACTTTATTACTTCATTTTACCTCTGGGAACATTTTTTCTTAATTGACATAGACCACATAAGCTAATGTAGAATCCATTGTCATGGAACCCTAAACAAAATGAAGGTGTTCTACTTGACAACGTAGTACCAAAACATAAACATAGAATGTATGTGGATCCACTAGCTTGTAGTTCTACGGGGGAAACATAGTTCAGGAATTAAGAGATGTAGTTGGGACACTCTTTATTCTACATGCATTATAGTCTCCAATAGAATGAGTACATTAGTTATCCTAATTTCCTTATGTGGGAAGGGACCCTTCTCAAGCAAGGTAACATGAGTGTTGAGGAATACTCTGTGAAGTTCTCAATGTTATCTAGATATGCCCCTTCCCTTTTGTCTAATCCGAGGGATGAAATGAGTCATTTTGTGACTGGGGTAACCTATCTAGTGTGGGAGCAATGGCGTACTACTATGCTATATGATAATGTGAGCCGAACTAGACTCATGGTGTATGCACAGTCAATTAAAGTCTAAACTTAAGAGGATGTCTAGAAGATTGAAAAGGGGTGGTTCTAGTAATCAAGGGAAATCTAGGTTCAAAAACAAGGCTCAAACCCAAGATGAACCTAGTCCTGAGGTAAAGTTTGAGAAAAGAGGTGGTTCTCAAAATGTCAAACCCGTGCCAGTTGTTGCAAGAAACATTATGGTGAGTGTCGATTGGGTACAGGGAGTCACTATAATTGTGGTGTATAAGGACGCAAGGTGAGATATTGTCCCATTATTGCTTCTATAGGAAGAGAGGGTAAGCACGTTGCTCCTAGTGCTCCTAAGGATGATGCTCCAATAAATAGATGTTCATATTCACTGCGGACTACAGGGGAGAAGACGGGTGATTGTGTAGATAATGAGGGTAAGTCCTTGTTATTATCTTTTAGTAATATGAGATCCTTCTATGTGGGGGAGTACAATTAGAATATGGGGTAGAAAGATACAGAAGCATGTTATATATGCATGGTGTGTAGATGTTTTGTGGAAATAGAATTTCATTAATTTCTTGGATTGTGTATTTTGTGAAGATATGATTATGTTGTAAGATGTGTTTATATGATATTAACTTGCATATTAGCAAGTTCATATCAAGACATCCCTAAAACTTGCATTTTTTAAAAGATGCACAAATTCACTGTATGGTACTGCCAGTTTAGTGTGAAGATTTTAGAAAATTGACTAATTATATCTTTGGTCTAAAATTATTGTCATGTGGTTATAACTGATTTTTATTATTATAATATGGAATATAAAATGATTTTTTACTATTTGGAATGAAGCATGTGAGTTTTGTAGCATAATGAGTTGTAGAATTGTCTTCTAGTTTTTTGTTGTGTTGTGAATATCTTGACTTTGTGAAATTGATGCTTTATTCTTGATTATGTGTTTTATTGTATGGATATTACCTTCTAGATAAATCTCTATTCCTTGAAGTTTTCGGACAGAGTCAAATGTCATTTGAGGACAAATGTTGTCCAAATGGGGAAGCTTGTACGACCCCGAAAATGACTTAGGTGAAATAGAGACTAACAATATGATCATGATGGTCAAATGTCATGAATAGGTCTAGTATATTGTATTGAGGGAGTGTCTAAAAGTTTAGGTGCATTGAAAATAAAACGTCAAGGAACGACCAAGATGTTCGATGAATAAGTCACCTATATGCCTCATATGTGGTTCTATGTATTTATATGTGATTCATGGGGTTTTAAGGTACTTAAATGAGTTATTATGATGTATATAGGCAGTGTATCAATTTTCTTGAAGTTTGAAGGTCAAACTTTCAAGAACGTCCATGATGTTCGAAAGCATTGCCATGAAATGACCTAGTGTGACTAAGCATGTTTCGTTGTGTTTTACGTGTTTGTTTTAGTTGTAATTCATCTGAGAGGTGCTAAACTCGTATACGATAATGTTTGGGTTGGAATTGTCTGGGAAAAAAATCCCCAAGGACAAACCAAGTGTCCTTAAGGAAGGACACATGTTGGTGGCCCAAACTGCCCAACACAGTCCAACCTACGGATTGTAAACAACATTATATGGCCTGGTCAACGCCTCGTAGGTGGTAAGCGTCGTCTGGTACTTTTCGTGGGGAGCTAATTGTTCAATTTCAAGTCTTTGAACCCATTGAAAGAGGACAAACGGCCCGTATGAGGACCGACGCTCTATCATTGGTCAACCATCGATGAAGTGTCTTCCTTCGCAGGTTCACTGTAAGTTGAGGGGTGAACTTGTAATTTTACCCCACATACAAGTAAGAGTATTGGCTGTTATTTAGGTGTCTTTTTTTTAAATGTTTATGTAAGTGTGTAACATTTAGAAGATTTCATTCTTACAAATCAGAATACCAAATCACTTGGAGTTCTCCCTAGAACTCCATTGGAGTCAAAACTCAAAGAAGGGCTTGGAGTGATGAATTAAGTGGAAATTCTTCATCAAAGTGAGGAATTATATTCATAAAGGTATGTTTTTGTTCATTGAAAGTCTCCTCATTAAGGATCCTATCTCTCAAGAAGTTTTCTAAAGTTTCCAATGTTTAATTGTCCAATTTCATGACTCTTCCATGGGTTCTTGCATCAATTGTTTCAAAAGATTATTATGGATTAAATTTTTACTGTATTGATGATTTTAACCGAAATTACCTATGAAACCATCAATTAGATGAACCCTAGTTTTTCCCTAAGTTATGGGTTACTTGATATTGACCTAATGTTGATGAATTATGGTGTAGATTTCTATTCGATATCTAATGATGTAATAATTGTAGTATTTTGATATATAGGTTGTATTGGATTGATTAATATGTATTATTTTACCTTTTTTCATGACTATTGTTACAATTATGTTAAATTGTTGGTTATAGCCATGGGCAAGGGCCTTATGATATTGAATGTGGTGATTTGACATTGTATTGAGGTATTCTGGATGATCTGGTGGTAAGATGCCATATTTTCTTTATTTTTATGTTATTAATACTTAATTTATATTGTATATTGGTATATTCCACTTATGGTGGCGGTGTTATGTGCTTTACTTGAAATTAATAAGGCCTTGTCGGCACTACTTTATATATTATGATGATCATGGCCTTGCCGGAAAATACTTGAAGTAATGTGGTTATTTGTGTAGTTTATTATGTGAAAAATGAGCATATCTATCTACACATTAATTCATATATGTGTTCTTCTATTCATGTCATCTTAGGTAATCATGTTAGACTATGACTTTGTCCTTGTGTGCAAAGTCTTAGGGTTGAGTCTTTGTTATTCCTAATTAACTATATGAGTCTATGTTAGTCACATTGATGATGGTATGATAGTGGATTGTATGACTTGAAGATTATATGGTTATGTTTATGTATTTCTAGAATGACATGTAATATGAGTTAAAGTTAAAGTATGTGGTGTCCTGTCTTGATTGACTTGTGTCCCTTACTTGATGTATATATAATTATGAATATGTGATCTCCTGACATAGGATGTTAAAGCTCTTAGTCTTGTATGTATGAATGAAATGAGACCTTAAATGATGTTAAGGGAGTATATTATGTGAAAACCTTGACCTAGTGGTAAGGTTATGAATGTTGAAGTAGAAAGCCGTAATGGTATCTTTATAGTAAATGAATGATGGACTTAAGGTTGATTGGTTGGGATGTAATCATATAAAACCTTAGAAAATCCATAATTAGCTTCTTCTCATTCTAAGGTAACCCTAAAGGACCTCATTGGTAGGGTAAAATGTAATTGCGTTATGAGCTTGATCTTGAACCCCTTTATATGGACCTTAATGTGAATCAATATATGAGAACAAAGGCTTGCACCAAGTGAGTAAGAGAAGTAGTTTTAGTCAAAGAATGATACTAGAATACAACGCATGACCTTCATATTACATAATCATGTGTCTAAGTTCGACCATTGTGAAGTAGACAACCTCATTGGAGTAGAATAGAATTCTTGATTCCATGTCTTGCTATCATAGTCTATATCGGATATTGCCTATTCTCATCATGTGGGATAATTAATAGCATTAGAAGTTATATGAAGTTTAGGTGGTGGTATGAGACACTATCTAGACATGCCACAATAGGCTTTGAAGGTTTTACCTAGAGTCCCAAGGCCTTGTCTTACGATATACTTGAATGTGATTTATGTGATGTATGAGTCACTTAATTAATTAATGACTTATGCAATGAAGTATGTAAATGAATGAGTACCTAATCTAAAGTGACTTAAGAATTTCTTGGATAAAGCATGAAGACGGCATAAGAGGCGATCTCTTCATGTCTTTTCTTTGGAAGTCTTAAGAATGACACTAGTTAGGGAAATTGTTGATTATGTGGACATGATCTAAGCCTTAGGTAGTCAGAAGGATTAATTAGGTAATCTTGAAGAGGTCAATAATGGATGTTATCTTCTTTATTTACTTAAGTAGGTATTTTAATAGCCTTTGGAAAGAGAATGTCATATTATCTATATTTTGATGTCTTTAATGTCTTGTAGTTCTGTATGTGTCTTATTTTAGGTATGCTTAGGGAGGTTGTATGGGAGGTCTTTCAATGTGTTGCTTCAGTGGGTCTTAGAATAGCTTTTAGTGAGAAGACTAAAGGAATAACGTGTTTATTTAAGACTATGAAATTTTTTGTGAAATTTTTAATTCCGCACTACTTTCACTATGTATAAGCGATGAATAGGGCTTGTACGAGACCTCCGAGCGGTCAAGTGAGCCAATCGCAATCTAAGATTTCCCCTAACTTCTTTAGTGTGGTTTCGGGATGTGAAACATTGAAAGTACCTCTTGGGGAAGAGAATCACAACAATGAAGAACACATACCTTAATTAAGATTAAACCTCAAAATTAAAGTGAAATCCTAGAGAAATTTATCTTCTTCTTGAAACTTTTTCTTACTTAAATGGAGGTCGAATAGAGAGAAAAGTTGAGAGAGGTGAGAGCTTTTGGGTTAAGTAAGAGAAAAATAACGTTAAACTGACCCTTAGTCAATATATAGTCACCCACTAAATTATCCAAATGACCCCTCTCTTATATGAGCCTTTTTGTGAAGTCAAAATGCTTAAAATTCAACATTAACGAATCAAGGAAGTGGCTGCCCATCACGGGGTCAATTTCACATTTATTTTTGAAAATGCGGGTTGATATAGTGGACCTTATGAATACCCGTGTTTGGAAGCCTGCTTGCACATGTTTGGGTCCTTCTCAAGGACCCTTCGGTGGGTCTTTGGGGAGTCGTTACAGGTTATTTTAACCTTTTATACAATATTCCACCTATTTAAAGTCCCTTTACAAGTTTTAGACTTCATATGACACTCCAAAACCTTCACATAACATAGAGACGTCTACTTCTTCAATTCCGCTAATTTCAAGATATGATGGACGTTTCTTGACGCGCTAACTCAAAAGCTTCCTAAATGGAGTATAAAAATTATTTTAGGCTTAGAAACATTAATTTAAGGTTTAATTCATCATGTGAGTTTCTAGCTTATGTCATGGACTTTCAGAGTGTTACATTATCCCCCTCCCCCCAGGAACATTCGTCCCCGAATGACACTAAAATCGTTTGAAAGGGATAGGGTAAAAACTAGAAGCCCAACCAATTAAAATTTATGATTATCATGAGTCTTAGATCATAGGAGTGCTTCACCACTCCATTAAGTACATAATTATGGCATTTACATATAGCAACTCAAAATATCAATTTCTTCACAGAAAAGATCACCATTAATACATGATGAATTTACTCCTCAACAACAACATGAGTAAAACACAACATATAGAGTCACTTATATCAAAACTCGACCTATCGAATTGCGACATTTCATTTGATATAGGGAAACATACTGAATAAAAAATGCAAAATCTAGCAAAAAAGTGTTTCTTTCGTAAAACATCATTTTAGCAAAAACATTTTTCATAAATATGCACGTCTTTGCCAAAAAAAAAAGTCAAATTCAATTTATTCATTATTATGATCATTAATTTGAACTACTAACCATAATCAACAAAGAGATGAGGATAATGAGACTTTATGTCGGCCTCAGCCTCCCATGTTGATCCCTCAACTAGGTGGTTTCTCCATACGACTTTTATGGAGGCCACCTCTTTGTTCCTCAATATGAACGATGAATGATTTCCACCGGAACCTCTTCACAGGAGAGGTTCTCAACCAAACCTGGATCCTTAATAGGAAGAATGGATTAGGAATCACTGATTCACTTCTTATGAATGGAGACATGGAATACCGGATGAGTCGAAGCTAGTTAACTAGGTAGTCTCAACTCGTATGCAGCCTTTCCAACCCTTTGAGAAATATCACAGGAATCAACATCCCTTTATTTCAAAACTCACCACTCATTTCGTGGGTGAAATTTTAACATACACCTTATCACCTTCTAAAAACTCTAAGTCTCTTCTCCTATGGAAGGCATAAGACTTTTTCCGGCTATAGGCTGGTTTCAAGAAATATATTATCATATGAACTTCCTCCTATGTATTATAAATAAATTCGGGGCCCAAAAGTAAAGACTCCCCCACTTCAAACTACCCTATTAGAGACGTACATCCTCTACCATACAAGGCCTCAAAAAGAGCCATAGATATAGATAAGTGATGATTATTCTTCTATGAAACTCAACGAAAGGAAAATGTTTATCCCAATTTCCTTTAAAGTAGATCACAGAAGCTCTAAGAATATCCTCAATGGTTTGAATAGTATGCCTTGCTTGAGAATCCGTTTGGTGATAAAAAGCGGTGCTTAACTTCACTTATGTGCGAAACCCTTTTTGGAATGACCTCCAAAACCTAGATGTTAATTGTACTCCTCTATCTGGTATGATGGATAATGGAATATAATGGGGACACACGATTTCATCGATAAAGATCCTTGCATAATCCTACGCCGAGTGTATGGACTTTATGAGAATAAAATTAGAGTATTTGGTAAACTTATTCACAACCACCCATATAAAGTCATGTTGCCTTGTGTCTGAGGAAAACCTACAACGAATTCCATAACAAAACTTCCCACTTCCAAGTTCGAACATGTATTTCGTGAAATAACCCACTTGGCTTGGTTCTTGGCTTTCAGTTGTTGGCAATTGGGACATTTTGCAACAAATTATGCTATGTCACTTTTTAAGACGTCCCACCAAAACTCTTCTCTATGTTCATGATACATCATAGTAGAGCCCAAATAAATTGAATAACGGGAACCATGAGGCTTCCTCAAGAATACAGTTTCTCAACTCATCTACATTGGGAACACACAACCTTTTATGATACCTTAAAAAACCATTCCCCTTCCTAAGGAGAATGACTTATTAAGCTTACCAAGAACCGATTCTTTTCACTCCATCAATGATTGATCAAATTTTTTATCAGACTTCACCTCAACCACCAAAAATGATTCGGAGTTATGATGGGCCATAAAACAAACATTTGGAGAATCATTCGATCTAACCCCCAAAAGAATTAACCTATGAAAATCTTTCACTAGATATTTCTCGGATTCTTGTACTTGACACACACTAGACATCGTCATAGGACTTAAAGCATCCACAACCATGTTGGCCTTTCCAGTGTGGTAGAGAAAAGTCATGTCGTCATCCTTCAATAATTCTAACATCCTCTTTTTCGGAGATTTAACTCCATTTAAGTAAACACATATTTAAGATATTTGTGGTTGGTATACACATCAACATGGACACCATTAAAATAATGCCTCAGATTTTCAAGGAAAATACCACAATCACTAACTCAAGATCATTATTTGGATCATTCTTCTAATGAACCTTAAGTTGTTTAGAGGCATAGTCTACTATTATCCCATGTTGCATAAGAACACACCCAGAACCCACTCGGGATGCATCACAATATATCACAAAACCCATGGTACCCTCCGATAGTGCAATACAATAGTTTATGTAAGCCTATCTCTTATAATTAGGAAGCTTCTCTCAGATGCTTCCGACCACTAAAATTTAACACTCTTTCGGGTCAAGGTAGCCAAAGGAGAAGCATTGGATGCAAAACCATCGACAAACACCCTATAGTATGCAGCTAGACCCAATAAACACTTAATGTTAGTTAGAGTCAATGGCCTTGGAAAATTTTGCACTGCCTTGGTTTCCTTCGATCAACCTCAACTACATCACTAGAGATGATATGACCAAGAAATTCTACCGCCAAAACCAAAACACATACTTTATATACTTGGCAAATAGTTGGTGTTCATTAAGCACTTGTAATACCACTCTAAAATGGTTCATGTGTTCACCCTTATTTTTTGAATATACCAAGATGTCGTTAATGAAGTCAATGCAAAATAAAGCTAGGTAACTTTGAAACATGCTATTCATGAGGTACATAAACGCCGCTAATTCATTACTAAGACCAATGGACATTACTAGAAACTCATAGTGGCCATATCTTTTTTTAAATGCCCTTTTTTGTATATCATCATCTCTCACCCTAAGTTTGTGATACCCCAATCTCAAGTAAATTATAGAAAAGTAGATTGCCCTTTGGAGTTGATAAAACAAGTAGTCAATCTGAGGGAGATGATACTTGTTCTTAATAGTGACTTTATTGATTTGGCGATAATTGATGTACAATCTGAGGGACCCACGCTTCTTCTACACATAGAAAACTGGAGAACCCCATGGAGAAATACTAGGTCTAATTAAGCCTTTGTCTAGTAGGTCCTTGAATTGAGCCTTCAATTGAACCAGAGCCATCCGATAAGGCATAGTTGAAATGGGAATCGTATCCGGTAGAAAGTAAGTACCAAAATCAATTTCCTATATCGGAGGAATTCCGTGAACATCATTAGGAAAGACCTACAAAAATTTTCTTACTATAGGGATCGACTTAATGGAAGGATTTTTGGAGTCTAAATCTTTGACTCGTACAATATGGTATAAACACCAGTTTGAGATAATTTTACAAGCCTTAAGACAAGATATAATACAACCTCTGGGAATGGAATTTCCCCCTTCCACTCTAAGATGGGTTCATTAGGAAAATTGAACTTGAAAATTCATGTTCTAAAATCAATGGAAGAAAAACAATTATGCAACCAATCCATCCTCAAAATAGCATCAAATCGACCATATCAACTTATACTAATTAAAGATGAGTAACTCTAATAGGAAACATTAAAGGAAAATTTCTATATTACTCTCTTTGCAACAACCGACTCACCACCTAGGTGGACATCATAAAAGGTTTGAGAAAATATAAAACTTTCTAGATACCATAGGTGTAACAAAAGATAGGGTAGCACCTGGATCAAGTAAAGCATAAACATCAATAGAGAAAACTTGTAACATAACGGTAACCACATCGGGAGAACTCTCTTGTTCACCTCTAGAGAGAACTGCATAAAAAAGCGATTCTTTTTTAGTGCATCTACATTAGAACAACTAGCTTGAGCTTGCCCGGTTCCTTTTTGTTTCACCTTCAAATTAGGGAAATCCCTAACCTTGTGTCCATTCTTGCCACACTCAATCAATTGTCCATCCATAATGCTTCTTGCCACACTTTCCACAAGTTGGCGTCTTTCTTGGTGAACTAGTATCTCTTCCCTTTTTAGACTTACGGTTAGACACCCTCTCATCATGAGTCTTGTGAAATTAGGAAGGAACTTTATTAGTAAACATCTTCTTGAACCTAGGCTTCTCTTGAATGTCAATCCTACCGTTAGAATAACCACCTTCATAAGAACCTAGGCATCCCTATTCTTCCTCCTTAACCTAGTTTCTTCCACTTGTTGAGAATGAACCATGGGGTGAGAAACATTCATATTATCATGAATCATATCCGAAGAAACTCTTCAACCAAGTCATCATAAACCCCCGTAATAAAAAGACTCATCTCATCCCTTGGGTTTGACACCAAGGATGGAGCATACTTGGACAATTTCGTGAATTTCAAGGAATAGTCAAGTACACTCATACCTTCTGGACGAAAGTTGATGAAATCTTCCAACTTAGCTTCCCTCAACTCTCTAGGAAAGAAAATATCATGGAAATTCTTATTGAAGATCTCCCAAGTAACTGTACCACCTCTAATTTCTCTATTATTGTAATACGTCAAAATTGAATTAAGTAAAACTAGATACTACCATGTTTTTAAAGAGGGTATAAGGTCCTTATTTATTCTATAATGTGGTATTAAGGCAGTGTCTAGAGTTTTAGATGATTTGGAAGTGAAACGTTAAGGGACGAGCAAGGCGTTCGACGACTAAGTCACCTATGTGCCTCAAATGTGTTTTATGTATTTATATGTAATTCATGAGGTAATAAGGTTTTGTAATGAGTTGTATTGTGTTTATAGGAATTTTTTCATGTTTCGTGATGTTTGGAGGTCAAACGTCCAAGAACGTCATGATGTTAAAAAAGTTTACCTTGAAACAACCTTGTATGTCTTGGCATGTTGCGTCGAGTTTTATGTGTTCGTTTTGAATGAAACTCATGTGGTAGGTACTTGAGTCACATAGGAGTGGGAGGAGAGAAGATAAATACTAGCCTCAATTCCAAACAACGGACAAATAGGATGGTTCGCTTGGATAACGAGTCGTCGATGGCCACTGGTTGGTTGAGGCTGTTTCTACGCAGCTTATTGTAATGTTTAAGGGTGAAGTTGTAAATTCACCCCACGTCCAAAAATGATAAAGGACGGTTACTTAGGGGTATTTTGGGTATTTTAAACTTTTTTATCAGCCATTAACACTTAGAAAATTTCATTATTCAAAATCAAAACCCTCATTCCCTTAGAAATTTTCTAGGACTCCATAGGAGCCGAAACTCAAGGAAGGGCTTGGAATGGAGAATTGATTGGAGATTATTCATCAAATTTGTGGATTAGCTTCAGTGAGGTGTTTTTTTATCCTTGAAACTTTATTCATCAAGGATCCCAACATTCAAAGAGTTTTCTAAAGTTTTCAAATATAAATTGTTCAATTTTATTATATATCCATGGGTTCTTGGACAAAATATTTTAAAGAATTGTATATTGATAAATTGTTGTTAATTATATGATTTTAGATAAGTTAACCTATGAACTCATGCAATTGCTGAACCTTAGTTTTTGACTACTTTATAGCTTGAGTGATATTGCGTCAATGCTTAAGAGTTATAGTGTAGTTCACTATGGGCTATTTAATATGAAAAAAATTATAATCAATTGGTGAATAGATTGCCTTAGATTGATAAATATATATATTTAATTGACCTAGATTTATTGAGTACCATAGTTTTAATATTAAATTGATGTTTATGGGCATGGGTAAGGGCCTTATGGTATTGAATTGGATGATTTATTATTGAATTGAAGTTTTGAGGATGTATTTTTTTTATGCTGACCTAAATTATCTTAATTTTATGTTAATTAGACATAGATTATGTTGTGATTGGTATAATCCACTTATGGTGGCGGTGCTATGTGCTTTATTTGCAATTTTTGTAGCTTTGTTGACATTACTTAATTTATTATGATCATCATGGCGTTGTCGGCACAACTTGATTCTTACGATGGATATTAATGATGATGTTATTGTACCGTATAGGGTGATCTAAAGGTTATGCCTATGTGTTTCTTGAATATGATATGAAATATGTGATAAAGTGATGTCCTAGTGTGTCTTCTATAGTAGACTTGTGTCCCTTATTTGATGCATATATGAACGTGAATATGATATGTATTGAATTAGGATTATAAAGTCTCTTAGTATTGTATGTATAAATGAAATGAGGCCTTGAATGATGTTAAGAGGGTCCTCTATCTGAAACCTTGAACCTAGTGTTATGGTTATGAAACTTGAAGTTGAAAGCCATAATACTATCCTTCTTGTAATGAATGATGGACTTAAGGTTTGTTGGCTGGAACGGCATCATATTAATCCTTAGGAAAGTCATTATGAGATTCTTGTTGCCATTATAAGGTATCACTAGTGGATATATTTTGTAGGGTAAATGTCATAATATTATGAACATGATATGGAACCCCTTTATATGAACATTTAATGTAAATTAACCTATGAGAAAAAGGACTATCATAAAGTGATTATGTTAAGGAAGTAGGTCTAGTTGTTGGATGAGACTAGATTACAAAGAATACCGTTCATATTCCTTAACGATGAGCCTACATGGGATGTGTCAAAATTTTACCATTGGCAAGTAGAACATCCTCTACCGGAGTAGGTTACCACAACGAATTCCATGCTTTGCTATCATGGTGTCGGTTATTGCCTATTCTCATCCTGTGGGATACCTACTAACATTAGAGAAATTCTATGATGTTTAGTTGGTGGTATGGGACACATCTAGGCATTGTACAATAGGCTTTGAATGTGTTAGTTAGAGTCACTAGGTCTTCTCCAAGACTGTTACTTGAAATGTCCTTATGTTATGAATGTCTCCTAAATGAACTAAAGAATGTAATGACTTAAGTTAAGAATGCATTTTATTTGAATAAGCACTTATCTAGAGTAGTTAAAGGTTGTCTACTTAAGGTCTGAAGGGGGCATGCAAATGGTCACTTTTTATCTTACCTAAATAAGTCTTAAGAATGACTCTAGTTAGGGAAGTTGGTTGATTGTGTAGAAATGATATAAGCCATAGGAAGTCTTAAGGATTATGTAGGTAATTTTGAAGAGATCAATAATGGATGTTATCTTCCATATTTACTTTAGTCTTTTAATAGCCTTTCGAAGAAGAATGTCATATCATCAATATGTTATTGTAATAAGTGAGAATGATTCTATCTGAGGTAGTCCATAGGATCTCTTAAGTATGTGTATAATGGATTGTATGGGTGGTCACTTCATAACTCACTCAAGTCAGACTAAGAATCACCTTTGGTAGGAGAAATTTCATGTTTTAATGTTAGTGTATTATGACTGTGCAATTCATTATTGGTGGTCTTAAGGATCATTGAGGTGTGGCTAGAGAGGTTGTATGGGCGGTCTCTCTTTTTCTTACGTAAGTGAGTCTTAGGATAGCTTTAGTGAGAGGACTAAGTGCTAGAAGGTGTCTAGAGAGAAGCTAAGAAAGAATGATTGTAACAATGAAAAAGTTCACTGTAAATTGAAGTAGTTTTGTGTAATGTTGCTCCTAAAAACGTGATAAATAGTCTAGTTCATTTCTTATGTGTTTCTATGTTGTTAAATGCTATTCTTATGATTATATTATGATATTTAAATCAAAAGAGTCATATTTCTGATAAGTATTATTTTCATGATTTTTATGCATTATGTCATACTTAGTACATGTGTTTCTACTAAAACCATGCTTTTATATATCTTTATAGTGGTTGGTAGGTGATGAGCATTTGGGAAACAAGACATTGGATCGTAGCATCATTTAAGTAAAGTGAAGTATGTCCCCAATTTACTCCAGGGCATAGATATCTTTTATTTCTCTTATTGAAGTATTGTAATAGACAAAGTATTTGTATATGCGTATTGGATGGGTCGTGTTCCAAAGTATTCTTGTGTTTCAGATTTGATGAAATGAGATTTAGTATTTCCTATGAGTTTTGTATGAAGGATATTTTAAAGTCTTATAGAATATTTATGAGAAGTTTTAATTCCACTCTACTTTTCATATATTTATATGCGATGAACGATATGAAAGGTCTGTCACGACTTGACCTTGAGAAGTGACGGCATTGTCTTGAGAGGCCATGGCTTGGGCCAAATTGAGAAAAGACACCCTTATCTCTCCATTCGTCATATGTGGTGGAACAGCTAGAACATGATCACCCATAACAACTTCTTCAATTGGAAGCACTTGGTTGTCTTGTGGAGTATCTTGGTTGTCAATAGCACCCACATAAGCAATGCTTTCTTCGGTACTTCATACTGCTTCTCTTCGAGTATTCATACCAATAACAAAGATACAAAGTTTACGTGAAAGCAATAACAAGACTCTAGAGGCACGACATAATAATGCAAAGAGATGAGAGTTTCTAAGCATCAAATAGTCTCTAATTCATATGTGTAAAGAGCTTCACCATTATGAATAAGAATCTACATAAATGTGGTTTGATGAGACATCTTTTCTAGGGATATTCAAACACATTTTATGATACCAAGTTTGTCACATCCATAAAGTACCCCCTAGACGTTACCGGCGTCCTCCTCCTCATAAACAAGTAGGCCAAGCCTTAAATCGTTTTTCATCACATTCATAGGTTAAAACATTGGAAAATTTAAAACTTTTCATCTACAATTACTTTAATAAGGTTTATTATACCTCTTTCTTACACATAATATGTTCATATCAAGTATACATAGACCCTTTGTATAAGAAGATTACATAGTCTTCTACTTTTAAAGAACATATATATAACATACATAACATAATCTTAAAAGGGATGTCTCGTATTAAGCCATCTAAACGGAGTCAAGCATATGGGCACAAGCCCTTACACAAATGAAGAAATTTCACTTAGGGCTGACAACAATATGTTTAAACGATGTGAATGAAATGATTTTTCTTTACACTATAAAATGTAACATAGGTAGAGTTACAGAAAGGCATCATCCTAGAAACATGAGGACATAAAGCCTAAAATATTTGAGAAAAAAAAAGAAATGGGGTTATCACATCACTTGTACTAAGCATGGGCAAATATGCACAGTCAACATAAGAAATTATTCTAAAAAAGGACATTTAATTAAAGCATGTTAATTTAATTTGAAAACACACTATGCATATTCAAGAACCAATGCCAATCAATAAGCACATATTACTTATGTCAAGATCATATAGATCACAAAACCAACAATATCACATCTAGTCAAGTCAACATGCATATCGACATAATTGATCACCTAATCAAGACAACTCTATCATCATGTTATAATATCAACAAGCATGTATAAGAGTTCATAACATCATAACAAAATCAAGACTATCACTTATACACCCAATTAAGTACACAAGTACTATGACTAAGTAAGGACCTATAACCTCACTCACAAAGTAAACCTAAAAACGACTATAAGAAATTCTGAAATATACACATCAAACCTTTAAGATTGGACATCATCAAAGTTTAGCAATAGAGACCAACCACATGTTCATATGTGAAACCAATATCACATAGTGCCAATAACATGTAAGATTAGCATATGCATATCATTTACATTTATAAGCTCATAAGAACATCCTTCTAAGACTTCCCTCAAGACTAACTATTATATTATAATGTATAGGTAAAGTCCCATACCCCTACGTAGACTAAGAACATCCTTCTAATACTTCCCTCAAGACTAACTAGTGTAATGTATAGGTAAAGTCTTATACCCCTACGTAGACTATGTCAAACCCCTTAGGTCATCCTAGTGAGAGTTCACTTTATAACTTCATTTACCTCTAGGAAAATCTTGCCTTAAACTAAATAGACCACATGAGATAATGTGGAATCTGGTGTCATTGACCTCTATACTAAAAGAAGGTAGATTACTTGACAAGGTAGTACCAAAACATGAAAATAACATCTATGTGGATCGAGTAGGTAGTATTTAAATAGGGGCAACATAGTTCAAGAACTAGGAGATGTAGGTGGGACACTCTTGATGCTACATTCATTATAGTCATTAAACTAGAGTCCCTTTTGAAATGTACTTCATTAATAATCATAGCTTAGTTAGGTCTTAGGGTCTACCCTTTATATGGTCATTAATCATAGCTCAAGGAATTTTTATGAGTATTGTCCTTTCATTACAATTCACACATGTTAGGTTAGCACATTTACATAATTACATTATGACAAAGCACATAGGAAATTCATTACCACCCTTATGTCATTACATCTTACTGAACAACTCAAAAGTCATAATTGAAGACATTCCAATTCAACATCATACCAACCCTATTCAATGTCATTATAAGGTATTATTCAATATAACTTCATTACTAAACACAAGTAATCATTATTTAAGTAGAGAATTAAGATCACATGACTTACAAAATGTCCATCACAAGCAATCATCGAAGGTTTTGCCATCAACCATCCAATTCAACCCAACAATGGGTGTAGTACAATCATTTAATAGTAATTAAAACTATAACCAGGTCAATAACATCATCACTATCCCAATTAACCTTAAAACATAACCTATGGTTAGGGGAAAAGGGTTCATCATGAATTCATCAACAAATAAATCAAGTCCCAATAATACATTACCTCAGGCAGTTTATTAACGAATGAGAATAGGCAAAATACACCTAACAATTAATATATTCATAAGTTCCCATCTATTTATAAGAAAGATACAAGATTGGGGAAATTGGAAAAGGGACATGATCCACACGAATTTCACACTATTATCATCAGTTAATCAATAATATATACTTAATTAGTCATAGGAAATCTCAATTAATCGTAATCCATCATCAAATTTATGTTTAGAATAAAACCCATTAGAAGAGGAAAATTCTTGGAATTTGGTGATTTAGAAATCCACTTTGAAAGGACCTCTTGGGGAAAGAAATCCCAAGAGTGAATAATACATACCTTAATGAAGATTAATTCACTTAATTCAAGTTAAATCCTAAGAGAAATTTATCTTCATCTTCAAGCTTTCTGCTTCCTTCAATAGAGGTTGAATAGAAAGAGAAAATACAGAGAGGTGAGAGCTTTTGGATTTTGTATCACGAAATTCATTTAAGTAAGTGAAAAATGAATTAAAACTTACTCAAAGTAAATATATAGTCACCCTTTAAATTACCACAAATACCCGTCACTTAAATGGGTGTTTTTGTGAAGTAAAAATGTATAAAATACAATACTAACAAATCTGTGAAGTGGGTGCGCGTCCCAGGGTCAATTTCACATTTATTTTTGAAAATCCGGGTTCAGACAGTGGACCTCGTGTTGTGTGCGGGCAGGCTGCTTTGGCAGCCTATGCCCAACTTTGGTTCCTCTTCAAGGACCCTTTTGGAGGGTCCTTGGGGAGTCTTTGTTGGACGTTTTGATCCTTTATACCATATTTTACATTTTAAAGTCATTTTACGAGTTTTATACTTCATATGACACTCCAAAACCTTCACACAACATAGGGACGTCTACTATTTCAATTCCGCTAGTTTCCGGACGTCATGGGCGTTTCTTAACGCCTTGACTCTAAAACATCCTAATTGGTTTATAAATATTACTTTAGGCTTAGAAACATCATTCTATCGTTTAGTTAATCATGTGAGTGTCTACCTTATGTTATGAACTTTTGTAGTGTTACACAACATATAAGAGCTCAACATTTCATAACACATAGTGAGGAACTACATTATCAACATCAACATGAGCACAAAATACATCAAAGAGTTACCATGCTATCATTCGTCTCAAGAAAAAAGCAAAACAACAAAATCCCAAGAAGATAATTGTCACATCCCGAAACCATACCCTAGCGTCAATCTAGTATTGCCACCGCCATACTTGGCCTCTCGAAAGTCTTGTACAAGCCCTTACATATAATTCATCACATATACATAATGAAAAGTTGCAAGGAATTAAAACTTTTCACAAAACATTTCATAGTCCTTAAAAACTCTTTCATATGAATTCATCGGAAATACTAAGTCTCAATCTCATCAATCCAATAGACAATACTAATATAGAAATACTTAGTCTATTACAATACATCAAATGGAAACATAAAAGACATCTATGCCCTCAAATCAAATAAGGACATACTTCAACTCCTGTTGAATGATGCCATGGTCCAAGTCTTTACTTCCCGATTTCTCCTCACCTACCACAACTACAGAAATACATAAAAGCATGGACTAGTACAACCATATGTACTAAGTATGGCATAATGCATAAAAATCATGAAAACAGATATTTATTAGAAATATGCATCTTTTCATTTAAAAATCATATTATAACCATAAGAGAAACATTTAACACTTAGAAACACATAATATAACATTTAAAAAATTAATCCCATGTTTGGAAGTACTTTACACTAAATCCATTTCACAGTATAGTGAAGTTCTTCACTCTTAAAGTGAGGTGCTTTCTTTTCCATTTTAACACTTCCTAGCATTTAATATTCTCACAAAAAGCTATCCTAAGACTCACTTATGCAACACAAAGAAAGGCCGCCCATACGACCTCCTTAAGCGTACCTAAATTATCCTCAAGACTACTTTTAATAAGGCAAATACAGACTTATAAAAAATCAAACACATCAACATATCGATACTATGACACTCTTTTACTTAAGGACAAAAGACATACTTAAGTAAATCAAGAAGATAATATTTATGATTGACCTCTTCAAGACTACCTAAATAATATTTATGGCTTCCTAAGTTTAGATCATGTCCACATAGTCAACAAATTTCCCTAACTAGACTCATTCTTAAGACTCATCTAGGTAAGACACAAGTGACCATTCATATACCCCCTTCACACCTTAATTACAAAAAACCTTAACTACTCTAGATAAGTACTTATTCATTTAACATATTTCCTTAAATTAAGTCATTACATTCACTAGTACATTCATGAGGCATTCAACACATAAAGGACATTCAAGTAATAGTCTTGGATAAGATCTAGGAACTACAACTAACACCTTCAAATACTATTGTGCAATGTCTAGATAGTTTCCCATACAACCACCTAAACTTGATAGAATTTCTTTAATGCTAATAGTTATTCCATATGATGAGAACAGGAAATAACTGTCATATACCATGATAGCAAGATATCGAATCTGATGTTTTAACCTACTTCGATGAGGATATTCTACTTTCCAATGCTAGAACTTACACACATCCCATTTAGGCACATGTTAAGGAATTGAAAGGGCATGTTTTGTAATCTAATCTCATTCGTTAACTAGAACAACTTCCCTTGCAATACTCACTTGGTGCTAGCTTTCGTTCTCATAGAGTAATTTACACTTGAGGTTCATATAAAGGGGTTCCATATAAAGTTCATAACCCAATAACTTTTACCCAACAAAAGAAAGCTCCATTAGGGCTACCTCACAATGGTGGCAAGAAGCTCATCATGACTTTCATAAGGATTAATGTGATGTTGTTCAAGAAAATTAATATTAATTCTATCATTCCTTTTCTTGAAGGATACCATTATGGCTTACGACTTCAACATTCATAACCTTACCACTAGGTTCAAGGTTTCACATAAGAGTGTGTCTTATCTTCATTTGAGGTTACATGTCATTCATACCTGCATCTGTTTCATTTAAAGGGTTAATGTGAAATTCACCCACAACATAACCTGTCTCTAATAAGTTGATTTAGATACTTTTGGGTTTACATAATTCATCTAAAACGTGATCGCCCCATTCCCAAACCAACTCACACAAATTATACATTTTTCCTCCAAAATATTCTCTCTAGAAATCACCATTTTTGGTGAACCTCAAAAAACCGATCGGAGTTTGGTTTCTGTAGTTAAATCATCAAAAAATTTAGGATTTCAACTAAATAAAGTTATGGTTATCCTTCATCACTAATTAACCTTTCACTTGGAGAGTTCTTCTCAATTTTTTGTAAGAGATTTTATAAATCAATCTTTCAATGTATCCATTGGTTCTTTATCAAAATGTTTTAAATGGTTAAATCATGATGAATTGTTGTTAATATGTTGATCTGAACGTGATTTTACTCAAATTGCATGATGAACCCATGCTCCTTCCTTAAATCGATTTAGTCTTGCATGGACTTGGTAATCATGGATTGTTAATTGTTGAATTGTGATTTTCTCACGTTGAAATGTCTTCATCTACTATAATTTACGTTAATTGATTGATAATTGATGATGAAGGATCCATGAGGATCAATGTATCAAGATTTTAACATGACTAGAATATGATCTATGTATTCACTATAAGGTTGGTTTTGTTTTGATCGTTGTAAGACCTTGGATTACCTTATGTTTCTTCTAGCCACTATTTTAGGTTACATAATGATTAATTGTGAAGAGGAATCTTGTATGATCAAAGTAAATAATGATTGGCATTAATTGATGTAGTTCTTCTAATCTATTAATTGATAATATTATGTATGTGATGTGATCCATATTTTTAGATTATGTGCAGTATGATTTCTTTGAGTAATGATCTAATTAGCTACTTCGTAACATGTACATTATTGTTAAAATATGATTGATGATCATGAACTTAGGGAATCAATAGTATTGGCTAATTCCTCTATATTCTAGTGAATTAATAAGCCTAATATCTATGTTGAAGCTTGATGTTGAAGTTCTTTAGGCATGATTTAATTGTGAATAAGTTTAGGATTAGAAACTTCCTTAAAGTGATATGATTCATGAAATATGATCTATAATCCATGTAACAGAAATGGCTAATGGTCTATGTTCTTCTACTTTCTAGTATGTTAATGTGTTGTGATTGTTGAAACATGAACTTGTAGTAGCATATGCTTAACTTCCTATATGATTATGGTACACTAAGATACTTCCATATACTTTATTCACTGATGAAAGAGTAGTAATATTCAATGATGACTAATGGCTAAAGTATTGGTAAGAATCGCTCAACTCTTCTACTTCTCTACTTCTTTATAGTAATGTTGATGAAGCCTTGTATTGCATTGTGTGGTATGATCCACTTATGGTGGCGCTGTTTCATTTATGGTCATTATATATGTGTTGACCATGGCCGTAAAGGCAAATTCATGAATATAATAATATGTTGTTATGATGATTATATTATGTGAAGTTTATTCCTACTTTTCTATTCTGGTTGTGATATATGGTGTATGGCTATTTTATAAGCTTGTGTATATCCATGTTAGGTTACAGTATAGGTTCTTTCATTGATGAGTTAAAATTGTTAATAATCCCTCACCTATGTACCCTATGTGAATGCATGAATAACACAAGTTAGGAGTCTTAAGTATAATATGAAATTGACTTGTATCTTATGCTATTTTGTGTTGTGTGGTCTATGTTTGAAAGAGTATTATGGTCTATGAGGGTGGTTGCCTAAATGTGTTGTTGATAGACATTATGTTATCATGTTGACCAATGTACACACACTAACTTTACATGCATGTTACAAGTAGTATATGTCATGGCGTCTAAATTAAAGGTAGTTCTCATATTCGCTAGTGTCTATTACTATGCATGTTAAGAAATTGTTTATGAAAGCATGATATATGTACTATTAGCTAGGGTAAGTTGATAGGTGTACTAGTTTGGGCAAGGGTATGGGAATTTGCCTATGCATTACCCATGTGTACCTTGATAGGAGAGTTCTAATTTTTTTTTCTATATACATGAATATGTATGCATTAACATCTGTGACTTAAGTTGTTATGTGAAATGTTTGCTCACATATATGTATACACACACATGTATGAACATATAGTCAAGAGAGGGGCCTCGAATGGTGTATTCATGTGTATCCTAAACTAGACGGTGCTTTACATATGCTATGTTAATGTGAAGGGATTCCTCACATGATTTACGTTGATGAACATTTATCTATGACCTATGATATAAGCATATGAGGGGATGAACCTCCTAAACCTTTGTTTAATAAAGTAAAAATATAATAAAGGTTTTCAATAAAGGGGACTTAGCTTAGCACTGAGTTAACTTGAATATGAGTGTCTGTCCTTTCCTATGGTAGGAAGATAGGTCATCATAAACCTCATGGGGTCATATGTCCCAAAAGGGTGTTATATTGATATTACCATAAGTGATTAACTACAATGTCTAATCTTGACATAAAGAGGGTTTTCATATGTACCCCCAAGTTCCATAACTATGTTGCCACCATAGGATACTAGATAGTGGATCTGCCTAAAAAGTTATGTTATGTTTTGTTCTACTTTGGTCGGTAGACCATCCTTTTTTGGCGTGGGGTTTTATGAGACCGGATTCCATGATTAGCATCACATGGTCTATGTCGTTTAAGACTATTGTTTCCCTAAAGTAAAATGGACAATAAAAGTAAATGACAAGAACACTAACTAGAATAACTTAATGAAAGTTGCATACGATAGGTGGAGGTGATGAACTGATATACCGTGGTTTCACGGTATAGTTAATGCTTTTTCCTTAAGTTTAGTATGTCCAAAAGCCTTTTTGTGCTAATCTTGATATAAGTTTCTCTTTGTTTTGCAGGAAATCTGTCCAAAGCTGAATGCGGAGATTTTGAGCAAAAAAATTGCAGAAGAGACCACCTACGGAGCTTATGACGGTCCGTCGTGCTTGTGACGGTCCGTAGGTGGTAGCGTAGAGGAGCTGCTGAAGGAAGATGGGGAATTCTGACCAAGTGTGGGATCACGAAGTTTGTGACGGTCCGTCATGGCCATGACGGTCCGTCCTGCAGGCCCGTTGTGAAGATCAAAGAAGTGATCCCAGTACCCAGATTTCAAGAGTTGAAGTATTTTGAAACGATGACCCTCGACGGACCGTCGTGCCTATGACGGTCCGTCACACTTGCCGTCGAGGGGAATGAAGAAAGCAGTAGAAGAAATTGGACAAGTATGGGATGACGGATCCCACGACGGTCCGTCATGACTACGACGGTCCGTCGAGTAGTCCGTCGACCCAGTCGCGTTTTGGCAGATTTCCAGAAATTAGAATCCTTGTTTAATTAGTTTTTTTTTTATTTTATTTTGGTATAAATAGTTCAAAAAACCTCGTTTTTGGGGTTAGACTCTTTGATTATCAAACTCCATATAGTTAGACTTTGTGATTATTAGACTTGGTGTTTTTGAGTGTTTGATTATTGGAGATTGATACAAGTGATTTTTGGTGATTAATCAAGCATATTTTCGGACTTTATTCTTTCTCATTGAAGTAAGTACATGAATTCTAATTTAACATATTTGAATATTGTGTTTATGGCTATGAGTAACTAAATTCCATAACTAGGGTTATGGGAACCATAGGCAAGTAATAAGATAAACCCTAACTAAAATAACAATTCTAGAATAGTGTCTTGCATGTATTAATAATTCTTTCGCTTAAAAGTCTTTTTAACGGATGATCAACGTTAGAACTCGCCTTAATGCTACTTGCCGGACCAAGGAGGTAGCTAATAGGAAAAGAATTATTAACATAGATTTAGTGTATACTATCTAATAGGCTAGTATTGATTGGTACAAGGTGATAAATTAGTCAAATATCGAATACGATGCTTAATATGAGGTAAAGATAAGGGTTAGGAAAGCAACACACGTAGCCGGACCAAGGTGCGGAGTGAGATTTTCTAGATGCCAGACCAAGGATTTAGAAATACATAACTTATCACTTTGCATGCAAGATACTAGGAAAGAATTGTTATAGTTAGAATTATCAAGTTACGAACCTGTGGGGAACACGTAAACCCTAGTTGTTTTAATTCATTGATTAAAACCCACTATTAAAAGCTGTCAACTGTCTCTTTTAACTACATTAGTTATTTTTACTCATTAGGTAATACAAACCCCCCTTTTTATATTTTACTTTCCAAGAAAGTTATTGACCAAACGATAGTAATACTAGGTTAAAGTTAAGTCTAGAATATTTTCCTCGTGGGAACGATCCCAACCTCACTAGTTGGGTTATTTACTTGACACGACCGCTTTACTTCTCATTTGAGAAGTAAGTTTGAGCGTATCAAATTTTGGCGCCGCTGCCGGGGAATTTAGCTTTTAGATTAACTTGAACTTATTACTATAGTTTAGTTGATATTTTCTTGATTTTACTTTGTTTTATTGTTTTTGATTTCCTTGCAGAACTATTCTCCCTGTATGCCAAATACACGGAGCGAAAGAGAACCATTGTTTCCCTACGATCGTGAGTTAGAGCGTACACTGCGCAACATGAATCAAAACTTGGGAATCAATGATGAGGACCCAAACCAGAACATCCCAGCTCCTGCTGATGTTCAGGGTCAGATGTTACCCAATGCTCCGGGTGAACATCAACAGAGGGGACAGAATCCCGCTCCACGGCCCAAAGCATACTACAGAGGCTATGATAACATAGCAGATTCAGATGGGCCACTGGTTCTGCCTCCTTTACCCACAGGCCACACTTTTGTGGTAACTAGTAGTCTGATGCAAATGCTCACTGCCAGAGGTTTGTTTTCAGGGCTACCTTCTAAGGATCCACATGCCCATATAGCTAAGGTAAGGGCAGTGTGTAAGAGTTGCGTGGGGAGGCCTGATTTGGATCTAGATGTAATAGGTCTCAGAGTGTTTCCTGTCTCACTGACGGGAGAGGCTGCTATGTGGTTTACTGAGCTCCCATACAACTCTATCTTCACTTGGAACCAACTACGGGATGTCTTCTTAGCACGCTACTATCCGGTCTCCAAGAAATTAAACCACAAAGACAGGGTGAATAACTTTGTGGCACTACCAGGAGAGTCGGTTAGTAGTTCTTGGGATAGATTCACCTCATTCTTGAGAAGTGTCCCAAATCACCGTATTGATGATGAGTCACTGAAGGAATACTTCTATCGGGGACAGGATGATAACAATAAAGCGGTGCTAGACACTATAGCAGGCGGATCTTATGGAGAATGTCCTTACGCTGAGATTGCTGAGAAGTTAGAGAAAATCTCCCGTAACAACAAAGCTTGGAGTACTAGGAAGTCCGATACAGGGAGAAACACCTTCGCAGTGCAGTCCACTCACAACCCAGCCACAGATGATATTCGTGAAGAAATGGCTTAGATGAGAACTGAGCTTGGGTTGGTACTAAAACATGTCTTTGGGGGTGCAGAAAAGATTAATGCAGTCAACTATTTGGCTAAACCACCACCTCCAAACGATGAGTGTTATTATGAGGAGGATTCCTATGCAGTGAATGAACAGATGGGGGGTTTCCGACCAAGTGCCCAAGGCTCTAATCAGGAAAATTGGCGCCAAGGTCAAGGGAACCAAGGTCGGAACTATGGTAACTACAATCGTGAGGGTCATTATGTCCGAGATGGAAACTACAATCGCGACAACAACTTCAATAGGGGTAGCTATGGTAACAGAAACGACAGGAATGGACCCTATGTTCCTCCTCAAAATCGTGAAGTTACTCCCAGGGATGGTGGAGGTAGTATGTCACGAGTTGAGGATATGTTGCATAAGATGATGAGGAGGTTCGATGCTAGTGATGAGCAAAATAAAGAGTTGAGGAATGATCTAGCGGGTATTGGGCAAAAAGTTGATACCCATGTAATATCAATTAAGCAACTTGAGTTACAATTGGCCCAATTATCTGCAACTGTGAACACACGGCAACCGGGCACTCTTCCTAGCAACACTGTCCAAAATCCGAAAAATGATGGATATTGTATGGCAATTACTACTCGCGGTGGCAAGCAAACCATTGATCCACCTATGCCATCTGATGAGAATAAGGTGACAACATAATCTGATAAAGTGGTAGAAGTTGATGCTGAATTAGATGATAACACTGCAAAAGATGCTGAAGTGTCTAAAAAGGTGACTCCTATGCCTAGGCCACCACCCCCATTTCCTCAGAGATTAGTGAAAAAAACCGAGGATGGTAAATACCGGCGTTTTATAACAATGTTGAAGAAACTTTCTATCAATGTCCCTTTGGTAGAAGCTTTAGAACAAATGCCCGGTTACGCCAAGTTTATGAAAGATCTGGTCACAAAGAAAAGATCGGTCACTTTTGAGGATGATGATAGAATGCAGCATTGTAGTGCTATTGCTACACTCTGGTCCAAAAGAAAGAAGATCCGGGTGCGTTCACCATTCCTTGTACAATCGGGCTATTACATTTTGCGAAAGCATTATGTGATCTGGGGGCAAGCATAAATCTCATGCCCCTCTCAATTTACAAGAAGTTGGGTTTGGGTGATCCAAAACCCACTGCGATGCGGCTACTGATGGCCGATCGAACAGTAAAACGGCCTATAGGGATACTCCACGATGTGTTAGTAAAAGTGGAGTCGTTCATATTTCCAGCAGATTTTGTTATTCTTGATTGCGAAGTCGATTTTGAAGTGCCCATTATTCTTGGGAGACCATTCCTTTCTACGGGAAGAGCCTTAGTAGACATGGAAAAGGGGCAGATGAAATTTCGGTTGAACAATGAGGAAGTAACCTTTAACATTTGTAGGTCCATGAAGAAGAGTGGTGAGCTCCAATCGGCATCTGCGATATCCTACAACATGGGTGAGACATTTGAGACACAAATTGAAGAACGTCTAGGTGTCGAAGCATTAGCGGCAGTGATAATGAACTTCGATAGCGATTGCATTGAAGAGTATGAGTCATTAGTCGCTGCTCTTGACCGAGGTGATGTTCGGTTTAAACCAAAGAAATTTGAGCTTGATATGAAGAATCGCGAGTCCCCACCCGCGAAACCATCTATAGATGAAGCTCCAAAATTAGAACTAAAAGCTCTCCCACCTCATCTCAGGTATGAATTCTTAGGAATGGGTGACACTTTGCCGGTAATCATTGCGTCAGACTTGGATGCACAACAGGTTCAGAGTTTGGTGACGATACTAAAAAGGTTCAAAAGAGCTATTGGGTGGACTATTGCGGACATTATTGGGATTTCCCCCGTTATTTGCTCTCATAAAATCCAACTCATGCCTGATCATAAGCCGAGTGTTGAGCATCAGAGACGCTTGAACCCTCCTATGCAAGAGGTTGTGAAGAAGGAAATCATCAAGTGGTTGGATGCCGGAGTCATATATCCAATCGCTGATAGTAGTTGGGTATGCCCAGTTCAGTGTGTACCTAAGAAAGGGGGAATGACTGTGGTCCCCAACGAAAAGAATGAACTTGTCCCAATGAGACCGGTTACTGGATGGAGGGTGTGTATGGATTACCGTAAACTGAACTCATGGACTGAAAAAGACCATTTCCCTATGCCCTTCATGGATCAGATGTTGGATAGACTTGCCGGAAAAGGGTGGTATTGTTTTCTTGATGGGTATTCGGGGTATAATCAGATTTCTATTGCACCAGAAGATCAAGAGAAAACCACTTTCACTTGTCCATATGGGACCTTTGCGTTCAGAAGAGTGCCGTTTGGGTTGTGCAATGCACCCGCAACCTTTCAGAGATGTATGATGTCAATATTTTCTGACATGGTGGAGGATACTATAGAAGTTTTTATGGATGATTTTTCTGTGGTTGGTGATTCATTCGAGTGATGTTTGTCCAATTTATCTGAGGTCCTTAAGAGATGTGAAGACTGCAATTTAGTACTAAACTGGGAAAAGTGTCATTTCATGGTGAAAGAGGGTATTGTGTTGGGTCATCGCATTTCAGAAAAGGGCATAGAGGTTGATCGAGCTAAAGTTGAGGTAATAGAGAGACTTCCCCCGCCGATCTCTGTGAAAGGTGTGAGAAGCTTTCTTGGGCATGCAGGTTTTTATCGGAGATTCATCAAAGACTTTTCAAAGATTGCACAGCCATTGTGCAAATTACTGGAGAAAGAATGTAAATTTTGTTTTGATAAGTCCTGTCTTAAAGCATTCGGTGAGCTAAAAGAGAAGTTAGTGTCTGCACCTATTATTATTTCTCCGGATTGGAACAGTCCATTTGAGGTAATGTGCGATGCTAGTGGGGTGGCTCTTGGTGTAGTATTGGGACAGAGAAGAAACAAAATCCTTCACCCAATTTACTATGCTAGTAAAGCCCTAAATGAAGCCCAGAAGAACTACACAGTGACTGAGCAAGAACTCCTCGCAGTAGTCTTTGCTTTTGAGAAATTTCGCTCCAATTTGCTAGGTACTAGAGTCATAGTGCATACTGACCATTCAGCACTGAGATATTTGATGGCGAAAAAGGATGCGAAACCAAGGCTGATTCGTTGGGTATTACTGCTGCAAGAATTTGACTTTTAAGTGCTGGATAGAAAAGGGACTGAAAATCAAGTTGCTGATCATTTGTCCCGTCTAGAGGATGAAGCTATGAGAGAGTTAGGGGATAAGACTGACATTGATGATACTTTCCCCGATGAACATGTATTGGCTGCTTCACAAGACTTGATTCCATGGTTCGCAGATTTTGCGAACTATCTGGCTAGTGATATTGTTCCATCAGACTTGTCCTTTCATCAAAGGAAAAAGTTCATGTACGATGTGAAGAAATTCTTTTGGGATGAACCATACTTGTATAGGAGTTGTGCCGACGGGCTTATTCGGCGTTGTGTGCCAGAATGTGAAATGTTGAGTGTATTGGAGGCATGCCATTCTTCACCTGTTGGCGGACATCACAGTGGTATCCTAACCGCTCACAAGATATTGAAATGTGGGTACTATTGGCCAACTCTTCATCAAGATGCTCATGGGTTTGCTAAATCATGTGACAAATGTCAACGAGAGGGTGGTATTTCAAGAAAGCAAGAGCTCCCTCTAAACCCCATTCTTGTGATTGAGTTATTTGATGTGTGGGGTATTGACTTTATGGGCCCTTTTGTGAGTTCTCATGGGATGAAGTACATTCTTGTAGCAGTTGATTATGTATCTAAATGGGTCGAAGCCATAGCTCTCGCAAACAATGAAGGGAAGAGTGTCACTGCATTCTTGAAAAAGAATATATTCTCCCGTTTTGGCACTCCAAGGGCCATTATTAGTGATGGGGGTTCCCACTTCTGTAACAGATTGTTCAAGGGGTTATTGGAGAAATACGGTGTTCGCCATAATGTGGCCACGCCTTACCACCCTCAAACTAGTGGGCAAGTTGAGGTATCGAATCGGGAGATCAAACAGATATTGTCCAAAACAGTGAATGCTAGTCGAACAGATTGGTCAAGGAGGCTTGATGATGCTCTGTGGGCCTACCGGACAGCTTATAAGACTCCCATAGGTATGTCTCCATACCAACTTGTATATGGGAAAGCTTGTCATCTTCCGATTGAGTTAGAGCATAAAGCCATGTGGGCTATGAAGAAGTTAAAAATGGATTGGAGCGAAGCTGCAGAGCAACGGTTAAATGGGTTGAATGAACTTGATGAATTTCGCTTGAAAGCCTATGAAAGCTCAGCCCTATATAAAGAAAAGATGAAGAAGTATCATGACAACAAAATTGAAAAACGAGAGTTTATGGTCGGGGATTTAGTGCTTCTATTCAATTCCAGATTACGCTTGTTTCCAGGCAAACTCAAGTCCAAATGGACTGGTCCTTACACGGTTACCCAACTATTCCCTCATGGAGCAGTTGAATTGGGAACTAAGGAGGGTGTGCGGTTCAAGGTGAATGGACAGCGCATAAAAATCTATCTCGGGCATGCTGAATCGGCGAATGAAGTGATCGAGGCATACCATCTTGATGAAGTCTGAGTAATCAAGTGGTCCCAGTCGTGCCGCGACATTAAATCAGGCGCTTGTTGGGAGGCAACCCAATACTTATCGTCTTTTTAATAGTAGCATTTATCTATTAATGGGTTTTAAATTTGCAGGCACATCACTAGGAAATTCTGCAGAAAACTACTCTGCAGCAGCCACTGACGGATACATCGACGGACCGTCGCACACGTGACGGACCGTCGTATTCATCCGTCACACCAGGTACGTTTTTATCAGTTTGAATTTAGGGCACACACGACGAAACCCACGACGGGTCGTCACACATGCGACGGACCGTCGTCGGGGAACCGTCGTGTGTTGAATGAAATTAACCCGACCCGACCCGGATGACCCTTTTCAAAATCTTACCGTTATACTCCCGCCCCTCCATATTTCCCCCATTATTTCCTCATCCCTCTCATCTCCCCTCTCTTTTCAACTTCCCCCCCACTGATCATTGCCTCCAAAATCTCCCCAAACTTTATCACTATCAGTTACTTATCGGTGCTGCTGTTTTTGGTATCTACCTTGCTACCTGAATCATTCCCCACTTGTGTTTTCTCCATTTCCAAGGTATGTGTCTCTAAATTTGTACTCATTTCTCTTGTATTTTTATTTATTTGTTAGTATTAGATTTGTTCTTAGTCGTATCTTGTTCCCTTGATATGCTTATATCTAGACCTAGGCTCTACATGTTTGCATTTGCCATGTTCATAACCCTAGACATAGGTGATTTCACATTAATAGTTTCCTAGGTAGTTGGGATAGACACATATAGGTCCACAACACTACAAGACCACGTGGGTTCATTGGGGTTGCTTAGGGTACTTACAGTTCTGTCTCTGATAGTCAGAACGAGACCACGATGACGGTCCATCGTGTACACGACGGACCGTCGTAGGGTCCGTCGCATAAGCCCTAGCACCCTCCCCAACGACGCCTGTGACGGACCGTTGTCTTCACGACGGTCCGTCCTGCACGACCGTCGTGGTGGTCAGAGACCCCTCTGAAAAGGGTCTCCACAAAATTTTCCAAGTGTCTAACGACGGACACTTATGACGGACCGTCACACCCACGACGGTCCGTCCTGCACGACCGTCATGGTTGTCAGAGACCCTGTTTCTAAGGGGGTCTAAAACTTTTCTAAGTGTCCAACGACGGACACTTACGACGGACCGTCACACCCACGACGGTCCGTCCTGCACGACCGTCATGGTTGTCAGAGACCCCTCTGAAAAGGGTCTCCAAAATTTTTCCAAGTGTCCAACGACGGACACTTACGACGGACCGTTACTCCCACGACGGTCCGTCCTTCACGACCGTCATGGTTGTCAGAGACCCTGTTTCTAAGGGTCTCTAAAACTTTTCTAAGTGTCCTACGACGGACACTTACGACGGGCCGTCGTACACTCGACGGTCCGTCCTGCTTGACCGTCATGATGATCAGAGACCCCTCTTTCAGGGTTCTTTCTCTGAACTTCGACCAAGTACAACACGACGGACCTCATGACGGTCCGTCGTATCCACGATGAGCCGTCATCTGTCCCGTCGTGTGATACAGTTTCACTATCACTAACACACTATTTTAAATGTTTTATGTTGTATGGGCTTGCTTGTCTTGTTTGACATTACTCGTACTAATAGTGAACCTTTTCAGGTACTATCGACCATGGCACCCAAGCAAGACCGAGCTTACGCACGCGGGCGATCCAAGTCTGTGGCCCCGTCTGCACGCTTGATCATCAGGTCTGATGATGAGCGGGACCCTGAATACATGCCCCCAGGCACCTCCGCCCCTTCCCGTGCTGCACGTGCCCCCCGAGCCACACCCAAGAAGACGATGGCGTCCGGCGTAGTCAGTGCCTCCCAGTCTGATGAGGAGCACACACTGACCGGCACACCCTCTGGGTCGGCCACAAACGAGGAAGGAGCGTCTGGCTCCTTAAGAGTATCCTGGTCCGAGGAAGCTTCAGGATCTGCTGAGGTTCCCGCACCCGCCACTGCTGCAGCGTCGGCCTCGTCTGATGACGCTGACAGTTCAGACTCCACATCCGGCGCACCAGCCCCGGCCCCCACTCCAGCCTCTGACCAGCCAAACCGGTGGTGCGTTGAAGGCCAGTTTCAGATTTACTCCGACGCGAAGTTCTTGACCGATAAAGGAGTAATGTCTAGAACACTCACCCTGGAGCGGCGAGTACTTACAGGGAGTCTCCCCTCGATGCCGGAGATCCACAACATCTTCACCAGGCATCGCCTATAGTGGACAGCCCGTCCATTGGGACGATACAGTAAGGAGATGGTCCGAGAGTTCTACGCGTCCTACGTAGCAACTCTCCGATCACAGATCGACAGGCGGGCTGCTCCCGCGAAACAGGCCCCATTGGAGCAGGTTCTAGTCCGAGGCGTGCAGGTCGACATTTCCCTGCCCGCCATCCGCCGGTTCCTATACGGCGAGAGTGCTGAGGCTACGCGGACCCCCACCACTGCCGAGTTTGACTATCGCTGGCAGATAGTCAAGGATGGACACTTCATGCGCGAGCGGACACTGAGAGAGACCACCAAGAGGTGGATGGCCCTGCACCTATCAGTCGACGGAGAGGGTGCCGACTGGGTCACTGAGCCAAAGGGGGCCATCAAGAAGGCCAACCTCACGTTCGTCGCCAAGTTCTTGTGGCTGCTCGTGCGTCACTGCCTTTCCCCCACAGCTGCTGATAACATAGTCACCTGGGATCGAGCAGTGCTGATGGCGGCGATGATAGCCGGCTTTGAGGTGGACTATGCATGGCTTCTTCAGGCAGTCATGCACGAGAGGGCATTCAAGGTCACCACCACCTACCCCTTTCCGTGCATGATCTTTGCCCTTTGCAGGTCTGCAGGTGTGCCCGTGTGGCACATAGATCAGTTGAAGACCCCGCCGGGCACCGTTGATGTCGGCCTCATCAGAGACGAGGTCAATGAGTTGGCACCACGCAGAGGGCCACATCCAGAGCTGCCACCTCTTGCTGATGATCTTGTGGATACGGTTGCCCAGGCCCGGCCGTCTACACAGGCATCTACTGACACTACCCCGGTCGAGTCTATCCCGGGTAGTAGCACAGCCCCGAGCTCCTCTCACACAGCCCCTCTACCGTTACTGGCCTGAGGACACCACTGATGGTGTCCAGATTGCAGAGGCTGTGGGTTCCGGGAAATTGGACCCACCAGCTTGCTGATCGACGGCGCTATGCGCCACAGGTTTGCTTCACCTACCCCTCTATTCTTTAGATTTTTTTTATGCATTGGGGACAATTGCATGCTTTTTGTTGGGGGTGGGGTAAATGGAAAGTGAGTGTTAGGGTGGAGTCTGAGTAGCCCAACTCACTATCCTCTTTGGGGTTTTCTTGCCTGTGTTCTTTTTTCCCCAAAAGACTGATTATTTTTCTGTTGAACCGGCACGTTATATCTTTTGTACATAAGTTTAACTCTGAAGCATGATGGCTAAAATGATATCCCGATAAAACTGGAAAATGTTGCATGACTAGGCGTAGTAACTGATAATTGTGTGGCTCTAAACATGAAATAGAGTTACACCATTGCATTACCATAAATCTTCAAGTCAAACTAGGTGTCTGATAATCTGGTATAGTGATGAGATGTCAAGTGAGTGTGAGGAAAGTTGAATAGTCCACTATTGGTACTGAGCTAGAACTTTCCTGGTTAGTCCTGCTAAAAGTAAGCTGTAACAAACAATTAGGAAATGATCATAGGCCCTTATTCAATATAGCCCATTTCTAGCCTAAATAAAGAAACCAAATGAAAGTTATCCTTCTTTGATCCAAATAATTTGAGCTTAAAATTAGACCTTTCTTTTTCACCCCAACTGACCTTTTCTGGGAACAATATGTTGGCCCTGGTCCCTCCTTGGACATGTGCACCTCAGCTTATGCCAAAAGCATAAGTTGAGGGTGGCTAATGTATAAACAACCTTCGTTATGGCCCTGACCCGATTTTGGGTATTGTGTACCTTGACTCATGAGCCATGAGTTGAGGGTGGTTGTTTTGAGGAATGCCCTGGAAAGTGGGGTTGAAAGAACTAAGAGAGAGAAAGAACAAAAGTGAAGTGACTCAAGAACTTATTAAAAAAAAAAAATTCAAGAATTACAAACAAGAAAAGAAAAGAGTCACTTACGCAAATGAAGAAAGAAGGGAAACAGCAAGGTGAAAGAATAGAAGAAACTGGGCAAGATAAAGTGATATAGGGTGGAAGGTTTAGCCGATATGTCAAGGAGGGCAAAAAAGTTACTAAAGTATACCTAAATATACCCTACCTGACTCTGAGCCTACGTTACAAGCTAAAAAAAAAAAAAAGTCCTATCGTGATCCTAAGGGTTGTATAGCGAACATAAGGCAGTGAAAATAAGGGCAAGCTTATGGCAATAGGTATGAATGAGTGTGACTTTGTTCTGAGAGCGAGTGTTGAAATGTAATCCTTATACTCAAACTGAAATCATTGTGTGAAAAATGAGGATTTTGTTCTAAAGTGAGGACACTAGTTGCAATACCGGAATTGTTAGCACCTCGGTGGGAAATTGAAGATGATAGGTGTTGGTGCATGGTGAGTCTGTGTCATGTTCGAATCCCACAAAATTCAAGCCTAATAGTGATAGCATGCATAGATTTGATGGGATTAATCGGGATTGATAGCCAAATGATTGCAAAGGATAAAACATGAATACTATTGTACAAAGATTGTGTAGTGAGTCATAGTGCGTCGCTTGAGGACAAACAACGAATTTAATTTGAGGGTGTTGATATACCGTGGTTTCACGGTATAATTAATGCTTTTTCCTTAAGTTTAGTATGTCCAAAAGCCTTTTTGTGCTAATCTTGATATAAGTTTCTCTTTGTTTTGCAGGAAATCTGTCCAAAGCTGAATGCGGAGATTTTGAGCAAAAAAATTGCAGAAGAGACCACCTACGGAGCTTATGACGGTCCGTCGTGCTTGTGACGGTCCGTAGGTGGTAGCGTAGAGGAGCTGCTGAAGGAAGATGGGGAATTCTGACCAAGTGTGGGATCACGAAGTTTGTGACGGTCCGTCATGGCCATGACGGTCCGTCCTGCAGGTCCGTTGTGAAGATCAGAGAAGTGATCCCAGTACCCAGATTTCAAGAGTTGAAGTATTTTGAAACGAAGACCCTCGACGGACCGTCGTGCCTATGACGGTCCGTCACACTTGCCGTCGAGGGGAATGAAGAAAGCAGCAGAAGAAATTGGACAAGTATGGGACGACGGATCCCACGACGGTCCGTCATGACTACGACGGTCCGTCATGACTACGACGGTCCGTCGAGTAGTCCGTCGACCCAGCCGCATTTTGGCAGATTTCCAGAAATTAGAATCCTTGTTTAATTAGGTTTTATTTTATTTTATTTTGGTATAAATAGTTCGAAAAACCTCGTTTTTGGGGTTAGACTCTTTGATTATCAAACTCCATATAGTTAGACTTTGTGATTATTAGACTTGGTGTTTTTGAGTGTTTGATTATTGGAGATTGATACAAGTGATTTTTGGTGATTAATCAAGCATATTTTCGGACTTTATTCTTTCTCATTGAAGTAAGTACATGAATTCTAATTTAACATATTTGAATATTGTGTTTATGGCTATGAGTAACTAAATTCCATAACTAGGGTTGTGGGAACCATAGGCAAGTAATAAGATAAACCCTAACTAAAATAACAATTCTAGAATAGTGTCTTGCATGTATTAATAATTCTTTCGCTTAAAAGTCTTTTTAACGGATGATCAACGTTAGAACTCGCCTTAATGCTACTTGCCGCACCAAGGAGGTAGCTAATAGGAAAAGAATTATTAACATAGATTTAGTGTATACTATCTAATAGGCTAGTATTGATTGGTACAACGTGATAACTTAGTCAAATATCGAATACGATGCTTAATATGAGGTAAAGATAAGGGTTAGGAAAGCAACACACGTAGCCGGACCAAGGTGCGGAGTGAGATTTTCTAGATGCCGGACCAAGGATTTAGAAATACATAACTTATCACTTTGCATGCAAGATACTAGGAAAGAATTGTTATAGTTAGAATTATCAAGTTACGAACCTGTGGGGAACACGTAAACCCTAGTTGTTTTAATTCATTGATTAAAACCCACTATTAAAAGCTGTCAACTGTCTCTTTTAACTACATTAGTTATTTTTACTCATTAGGTAATACAAACCCCCCTTTTTATATTTTTACTTTCCAAGAAAGTTATTGACCAAACGATAGTAATACTAGGTTAAAGTTAAGTCTAGACTATTTTCCTCGTGGGAACGATCCCAACCTCACTAGTTGGGTTATTTACTTGACACGACCGCTTTACTTCTCATTTGAGAAGTAAGTTTGAGCGTATCATGAACCCTCCTAGACATTTAACATGTAGCTCCTTAAGAAGTTCTAGGAAGGTGTTCCAATGCATGTCACCATGCATGTGTTCTTTATGCATGACATTATAGTATTTGTCTACTTGTTATGAAGATGTGCATGATATGAGTCTTTATACATGATGTTGATCTTGTTGACTATATGATTAAGGTATTGCTTGACCTAAATGAAGTTGTTCCCTCTTACTATGTTGATATATAAGTTGGATGTGAAGGATTGTTGTCTCACGATAGGTTCACTAAGAAAGTGTGAGTTTATGCAACCCTACATGGATATTGCTCTAGTAAACTTAGATTGGGGCCATGAGTTAGGTTTTAGAAGCTTCTATGTGAAGTAAAATAAGTATATGTGCATACTGACTACGAGTTCACTATAATGTCCTTTTAATCTTGACTTAAATATGTCTAAGTTTCATTATACTTGTATTATGGTATGTGTAGCCTTGAATAGATTGTATGTATGTTTTCTCGTGGTCTTGAGATGATGCATTGCATCAAGTATCACTAGAGGTTTAGTTGGAAGGTTAATGAATAAAAGAGAAAATAGTTCACTGTAAAGGGAATTGAGCTCACTTTAAAGTGACCTCAATTATGTAATAAAATCGATAAGTGATATTATCAAATGTTTGGCCTTTGAATATGTTCATATGAAGTATATGAATGATATACATGATATTGTTTAAAAGTTTTATAAAGATTTACTCAAAAGGGCATAAAGTATGATTTCAATAAAATGTCACTTTTAAATGCGTGTTTTTGCATGGTTTCCATACTTAGTGCATTCTTGTACTAATCCAATTCTTCTCTACTTTTTATAGATAGTGTAGGTTATGGATGTTTAAAGGGTGTCTAAATTTACTTTGTCAATGCGATGAAAACTATGGGCTTGTACAAGTCCTCCGAGAGGTCAAGTATGCCATGTTACGTCTTGGGAGTGCTCCTCGGATGTGACAAATGTGGTATCAGAGTATGAGGTTTTAAAAGTTGTTTAGGGTCCAAGAAGTCTCATATTGACACATCTACTAGAGTCTTGTATCATTGGTGGTGACTCGCGATGCATCAAATCGTATGAGAGGCTATAGGACGATAGAGTTTTCCCTTCTTGATCATTCTCATTTCATGCCATTGAACTTAACTCTAAGATCTCTCTTATGTTTTCTTATCCGGTGGTCTTTTTAGATGTGATTTCTTGGATGAGATTGCTCTCTGATACCAATGGTGGGTGGAAGCGAGATTTCACAAAAAATTGTAGAGAGAAGAGGAAGATGGAAGATTGATGATTTTATTTATGAGGGGAAACCCTCTATTTATACACAAAATTTACAGACTTTTGGCCATTATGGCCGACACTCTATTTTACACTTGGCCTTTGTATATTCGGCCGACGCAAACAAACAAAAATTTAGTGGCCTATCTTTTATTATTGGCCGACACTTACTATTTACTTTATGACTTCTATACAATTTGGCTTTTTATAGCCGACACAACACGACAAAATAAAAGACTTACTTTATACATATGGCTGATATCCAGCCAAATTTTTTTTTTTTTTTTTTGTTTTTTATTTTTAATTTTTTTTTTCTTGGTTTTATGGTTGAATGAGTATGTTTGAAGGTGAATTTTTGGTATGTTTTGATGATGCGATGTCAATTATGGCTATATATGAAGTTTATGTGAAATAGCATGTTATATTGAGAAATGTATGTCATGATATAGTTAAATCATGTTAGAAGTTATTATGGTTAAAATGAGTGTCTTTTGGAATAATGTTTTACTATGTGGTTTTGTATGATTGTAGCCTTATGATTTGATTTGAACATAAAAAGCTTAGTGACTACCTATGGAAGCATGCTACCCTAAGATTATGTACTTAAAAGTGTTCAATGTTCCCTTTTGTATACATGTGGTCCTTGATAAGTTTCCCAGTATGGATTGGAGTTCTTTGTATAAACTTGATCCTAGTTGTCAAGCCAATATGCTGGTCATGGTAAAATTTTATACATCATATTGTCATGCTTTTCCCATCCATTGCATAAATGTTGCATTTTTTGAACGTTGAAGAATGTTCACTGTAATGCTAGTCCACTTACTGTATTATATTTAAGAAATCAACTAAATTCATCTCTAATTACAAGTTGTCAAAATATGTATAGAATTTATGCATATGAACATGATAATTAATTTAAAAAAAAGGTTTTCTATTTGGAATTAAGAATGAGAGACTTATGGCATGATGAGATTTAGAATTGTTTCTAACTTCTTCTTTGGGTTGTGAGTCCCTTGATGTTTCTCTAAAATTGAGGAGATTACTCTTATGTATGTAGGGTGATTATGTGGATTTGATTGACCTTGAAGTTACCTTACATTAATGCTTAAAGAAAAGAAAGATTTCTTAAGACTAAGTCTCCTATATTGTTTCCTCTAATGATGTATGACCTTTGTTTCTATTGTATTGTACGAAAACTTATTGTGGTTGAATGAGATGACCTAACTTCATAATTTGGGATAAATTTCCTAGGAGATGAATGTTAGGTTTTCCTTGGTTGACATATTATAAATTCTCTCTAATGTTGTAATCACTTTTAAGTGAAGAAAATGAAGGTTTTTAAGATAAGATCCTCTTAAGTTTGGGTTAAGTTGCTCTTAATTGGATTTACCCTAAGTGGGGGATGGTGATTGAGTAGTAAGGTTGTATAAATTGTCTACCTTGACCTTCTATTCTTACTTGAACTTGAATCTATTGAATTTTTAGTAAGCTTATTCATGAATAGTGTTTTGCATAAAGTACGAATTGCATGACCTTTATATGTTTGGTGTGTATTGATTGACATTATCTTAAAGATTTTATGAAGATTTCCAAGTGCATGAAAGAAATTTTTTGATAAAATCCATGTTTTATCATGTGTATTGTGCATCTTAATATGCTAATTGTACATTTGACTTCAAGAGGTAAGATAAGAAACATTTCTAAGTAACTTGTGAGGTGTAATGTTTAGCCTTATAATGAAAAGTTGAGCCTCTTTAAAATGAAATATGTTGAGTCTCTTGAAAACGATGTGACCTTTAGGACTTGGAATGCATAATTATAGGCTCATTCTTGAAAAGTGAAAGCATGTTTAGCTAAGTGGTCATGTGTGTGTCCATAAGTTTTATTGTTTTTCCCAAACAAGGCTTACTTTAAAGGCAAGTGCTATGTTAGAATCATAAATTTTGTGAAATGGCTTCCTATTTGTTGTGATGTATTTAGTGTAACTTAAAGAATAGTTGCAAAATGATCTCTTAATGAATTGAGGTGTAATGACCATGTTATGATTAGGACAAGGATGTTCCTCCTATGAACATGATAAGAGTTTATGTGTTTGATGCATTAAAGAGTGAGTAATTACTATTTTTTCTTGATTGTGTGCATTGAATGATAAAATAATTTGATGATATTATAAATATTATGAACTTATGTATGTTGCATTGAAATCCTTGTTGTGATTAAAGAAACCTAAGTGTCATTCGAGAATTAATGTTCCCAAGTGGAGGATATTGCAAGACCCCAAAAAACTAGTTAGGGTGTCTGTAGCCTAACATGTTTGTCTTAAGGTTATTAGGTCCTAAAATTTCTTATAGTATGGTGTAGAGGCAGTGTGTTAAATTTTAGGTTATTTGGAAGTTTAATGTCAAGGGACGACCAGGTGATTTTGAAGTTGAACGTCAAGGGACGACCAAAACGTTTGACGACTAGTCGCCTATATGCCTCATGTATCCATGCGTGTTTTAATTTTGTATGTAATGATATTATTAAGTCTTAAAATGAGTTATAATGACTTTTAAAGATGGTACATGTAGTTTTGAGAAGTTTGGAGGTCAAATGGCCAAGAACGTCCAAGGCATTTTAAAGATAGCTTTTAAGACTCTCAACGTGTGTCTTGATGGGGCCTAGCCTGTTTTGAAAATTTGCAGGTATTTTTTTGGGTGAAAATTATGTGTAAGGTCCAATATTTATTAAGGGTTGTATTTACGATTGAAATGTCCGGGTACGACTTCCAATGGGCCCTGCAAAAGGCCCCATAAGAAGGCCCCAAGGCTGATCGAGATATTGCCTAGCCAGTGTCAATCGACCGACAAAACGACGTCCAGTAGGTCAACGAACAGACCGTAGGCAAGGTATAGTAGATTTGAACTTACTTGGACAGGTCTCAACCAAAAATTTGGCCAAATACCAATCAAAGGAAGCCAAAGGACGGCCAGTAGACTAACCTAGGTCCAGTCGATTGCTCCGTCAATGGTGGCCTGTCAACTGGTGCCTGCGTCTGTGTTTATTTAGGGGGTAAATTAAAAATTCACCCAAAGTCCTAACCTTACTATAATAGGTTTGTTTATCTACTTTTGGGTGTATATAAGGCATCTAAAATGTGATCACCCTATTCACGAACCAACTCACACAAATTAAACCTTTTCCCTAAAAAATATTATCTCTAGAAATCACCATTGTTGGTGAAGCTCAATAACTGATTGGATATTGGATTTCCATGGATGAATGATAATGTTTTAGAGGTTTTAAAATAAATAAAAATTATGGAGATCCATCATCTCTAAGTAACCTTTTACTGGGAGAGTTGTTCTCAAAATTTTCGAAGAGATTTTATGATCAATATTTCAATATAGTTATGGTTTCTTTCTCAAAATGTTTATAATGTATAAATCATGATGAATTGATGTTAATATGTTGGTTTCGACGTGATTTTACTCTAATTGCATGTTGAACCCATGCTCCTTCCTTAATTTAGCCTGCATGGGCTTTGTGATCATGGCTTGTTAATGGTTGAATTGTTTTCATCTACTTTAATTTACGTTAATTTATTGTGAATTGATGATGAAGGATTAATGAGGATCATTGTTTGAAGAATATAACATGACTAGTATATGATTTATGTATTCACTGTAAGGTTGGTTTTGTGTTGGCTGTTGTAAGACCTTGAATTATGTTAAGTTGCTTGTAGCCACTGTTTTAGGTTACATAATGATTGAATTATGGATAGGAAACTCGTATGTTCAAAGTAAATAATTATTGGCATGAACTGATCATGTTCTTCTAATCTATCGATTGATAATACCATTTATGTGATGTTATCCATATTTTTAGATTATGTGAAGCATGATTTCTTGAGTAATGATCTAATTAGCTACTGCCTTACATGTACATTATTGTTAATATATGATTGATTATACAGGCCTTAGGGAATCAATAGTATTAGCTAATTCCTCTTTACTTTAGTGAATTAATAAGCCTAATGTCTATGTTGGAAGCTTCATGATGAAGTGTTCTAAGAGCATCCTATCTAAGTTTATAGTTAGCTACTACCTTAGAGTGATATAATTAATGAAATTTGATCTATAATCCATGTAAAAGAAATTGGCTAATGGTCTATGTTCTTCGACTTTCTAGTATGTTAATGTGTTGTGGTAGTTGTAGTATGACCTTGTAGTATCTTATGCTTCGCTTCCTATATGATTATGGTATGCTAAGCTACTTACCTATACATGATTTATTGATGGAAGAGTAGTAATGGTAAATGATGATCAAATGATAAAGGATTGGTAAAAATTTCTCTACTCTTCTACTTATCTACTTTTTTAAAGTAATGTTGATGAAGACCTGCATGACATTCCGTGGTATGATCCACTTATGGTGGAGGCGTTTACTTTATGGTCATTATATATGTGTTGACCATGGCCTTGAAGGCAAATTGATTAATATATAAATATGTCGTAATGATGATTACACTATGTGAAGTTTATGCCTACTTTCCTATTGTAGTTGTGATCTAAGGTGTATGGCTATTGTATAAGCATGTGTATATATCCATGTTAGGGTAAAGTATAGGTGCTTACATTAGGGAGTTAAAATGGTTCATAATCCCTTAGCTATGTACCCTATATGAATACATGAATAGCACAAGTTAGGAATCTTAAGTGTAATATGAAGTTGAATTGTTTCCAATGCTATTATGTGTTGTGTGGTCTATGTTTGAAAAAGTATTATGGTCTAAGAGGGTGGCTTCCTCAATGTGTTGATGATAGACATTATGTCATCATATTGACCAATGTACACACTCTCCCTTTACATGCATGTTACAAGTTGTATAGGCCATGGTGTTGAAATGAAAGGTAGTTTTTATATTCAGTAGTGTCTACTACTATGCATGTTTAGACGATGTTTAATAAACCATGATATATATTTCCTTAGATAGGATGACTTCATAGGTGTACTAGTATGGGCAAGGGTATGGGAATTTGCCGATGCATTGCACATGTGTACGTTGATATGATAGTTCTAGTTTTTTGTTTCTATATGTATGAATATGTATGCATGAATATATGTGACTTAAGGTGTTATGTGAAATGTTTTATCACATATATGTATACCCACACACACATATGAAGATCTAGTCGGGAGAGGGTCCTCGAATGGTGTATTCATGTGTATGCTAAACTAGATGATGCTTTACGTATACTATGTTCATGTGAAGGGATTCCTCACATGATTTAGGTTCATGAACTTTCATCTATGACCTATGATCTAAGCATATGAGGGGATGACCCTTCTAAACCTATGTTTTATAAGGTAAAAGTCTAATAAAGGTTTTCAAAAAAGGGAACTTGGCTTAGCACCGTGTAAACATGAATATGAGTGTGTGTCCTAACCTGTGGAAGGAAGGTAGGACACCATAAACCTCATGGGGTGGATAGCCTCATGACCCAAGCAGGTGTTAATGTAATGTTTCCAAAAGTGAATAACTACAATGCCTAATCTTGGCATAAAGAGGGTTTTTACATGTACCCCCAAGTTTCATAACTATGTTGCCACCGTAGGATACTACCTAGTGGATCAACCTAGAAAACTATGTTATGTTTGGTTCTACTTTGGCCAGCAGACCACCCTTTTTCAGTGTGGGGTTTCATGACACCGGAATCCATATTTAGCATCACATGGTCTATGTTGGTTAAGGCTATAGTTTCCCTAAAGTAAAATTGACAATGGAATTAAACGACTAGGTTCCTAACTAGAATGACTTAAGGGAGGTCACTTAGTATAGGTGGAAATAATGAACCCATCTAGACATTGCACAAGTAGCTCCATAGTTTGTTCTAGGAAGGTGTTCGAACGCATGTTGCTATGAATGTGTTATTTATGCATGAAAATGTAGTATTTCTCTATTTGTTATGAAGATGTGCATGATATGAGTCTTTATGAATGATGTTGATCTTCTTGACTATATGATTAAGGTCTTTCTTGACATAAATGAAGATGTCTCCTCTTACGATGTTGATATATTACTTGGATGTAAAGGCTTGTGGTATCATGATATGTCAACTATGTATGTGTGATGTTATGAAGCCCTACATGTACATGGAACTAGTAGAATTAGATTAGGGGGCATGAGTTAGGTTTTATACAGTTGTATGTGAAGTAAAATAAGTATATGTTCATAATGACTAGGAGATCAATGCAATGTCCTTTTAGTCTTGGCTTAAATATGTTTAAGTTGCATTACACTTTTATGATGGTATGTGTTGCCTTTTATAGATTGTATGTTTTCTTGTGGCCTTAAGATGATGCATTGCACCAAGTATCAGTAGAGGGTTACTTGAAAGGTTAATGAATAAAAGATAAAATAGTTCACTGTTAAGGGAATTGAACTCACTTTAAAGTTACCTCAATTATGTAATAAAATCGATAAGTGATATTATGAAATGTTTGGACTTTGAATATGTTTATATTAAGTATATGAATGATATACATGCTATTTTTTAAAAGTTTTATAAAAATTTACTCAAAAAGGCATAAAGTATAATTTCAAGAAAATGTCACTTTTAAATGCATGTTTTTGCATGGTTTCCATACTTAGTGCATTCTTGTACTAATCTCATTCTCCTTTAATTTTTACACAAAGTGTAGGTTATGGATGCTAAAGGGTGTCTACATGATGGAGAGCTTAATAGATGATTACCAAGCTCAAGGAAAGGGCTAAATTTATTATGTCAATGCGATGAATAATAACTATGGGCTTGTACAAGACCTCTGAGAGGTAAAGTATGCCATGTTACTTCTAGGGGGTGCTTCCGATGTGACAACGCCATTCACTCTATCAAATAGGGTGTTAGAATATGGTACTAAGCTCACCCTCTCGGGCTGAACCTTATGTCGATCCACTCCTTAGGCCATCAGTTTAGCGGTCTTGAATTTGTGTGCCCCCTCTTGTGAAAGCATAAAACACATGTGTTAGTTAATAAGTTAAACTACAAACACATTATATAAAACCACAACCACTAGGTGGAATAACCATTAAAATACGTCTAACCTATCAACAAGCAAGACCCAATAATAATATCAACACATAATTTTTAATTCACATGGTAACAATGGATTTTTTTTGCTACAAATAAAGCAATGACAACATACAACTAAAATGATAATGAAATCAAATGGGCATATAAATTAAACATTAGTATGAGCAATGAAAGATTAAGGGATAAGACCCACTTCCAACTTGGTTGAGATGAAAAGATTCTTTTCAAGTTTCCTAAAAAACCATCTCAAAACATGAGAGAAAATACAAAATCAAAAGTTCAACAAACTGAACTATATTTATGTTCAGATCCTTTAAAAATAAAACCTAAAACTAGTGTTTTTAGCTTTCAAATTCAGTGCTACGAAAACCACTCGGAGATATTAGTCGCGATCACCGAATGAGTCAGCAATTCACCCTCCTTCTTGTTCATCGCCTTTTCTGTTTTGCCTTAAACATGTTTGTGTCTTGGATAATTAGGGGGTATATCTCTTCTTGGTGGACCTATTCGACGATGCTCCGCCTGCTTATTTCATCACCTTTTGATCGACTTCATTCAGGGTTTCACATATTTGGAAAAAAGGGTGGCTTACATCCACTCAGTGACTTGCCAAGTGTACTTAGCCATGCTCAAGCTTCAATTTCTACATTTTTCAGCATTTTTGTTCCCTATTGCGCGTAATTGACTAAGCTTACATTAAAACTTCATATACCTAAAACTTAAGAGTTTTCATAAGATAAGCATTACTTGAAAATATTTCTATCAAAATAAAGCCATAAATGAGTCCAATTTGTGGACTCATCATAGACAAATTACAACAACACATAATTTGTCCAAACCAAAACAACCAAGTATTTACAAAGGATGATAATATCACTCAATGATTATAAATCACTACGAAGAATCTATCGCAATGCATTGTCAATCAAGTTGAAAGTTATTGTAACTATTTAGAGACAAACGAAAACATTGTGAATGAGGCTTTTGGTGGCCGTTTTGCGAGAAAGGTAAGCATTTAAATATTTCGCTTATCTATTTTCTCCACATTTCATTTCTCATGTTTTTCATTTTTCAACTATTTTGTAATGCTTTTAATTGAGTCTAGGGTCTATCAGTAACATCATCTTTACCTGCCAAGGTAGGTGTAAGGTTTATGTTATTCTCTCCATATACACTTGTAAGTATTTTATTTACATGGTTTGTTTGTTTTTCTCAAATTGCATCTCCGTTGTTTCAATTTGCATCTCCGGGCAGATAAAGAACACTAATGTCATAATCCTTCAATAATTTCAACCACCTTCTTTGTTTGAGATTCAACTCCTTTTGAGTAAACACATATTAGAGACTCTTGTGATCGGTATACACATCAACATGAACATGACACAACTAATGCCTCCATATTTTCAAGGTAAATACAATGACCGCTAACTCAAGATCATGAGTTAGATAGTTTCCTCATGCATCTTAAATTTCCTAGAAGCAAAGGCTATCACTTTTCCATGTTGCATAAAAACATACCCTAAACACACTTGCGATGCATCACGATAAACAAAGAAACCCTTTTAACCCTCCGTTAAAGTCAACACTGGAGCGGAAGTAAGCCTATCTATCACGATTTTGAAGGTTCTCTTACATGACTCTAACCACTCAAATTGCGTACTTTTTTGGGTCAAAGTAGTCAAAGGAAATGTAATGGACGCAAAACCATCCACAAACCTCCTATAATAACCAGCTAGACCCAAGAAACTCCTAATGTCAGTTTGAGTCAATGGTCTAGGAAAAATTTTCACCGCCTCTGTTTTCTTTGGATCAACCTCAACTCCCTCAGTAGAGATGATATGACCAATAAACACTACCGACCTTAACCAAAACTCACACTTGCTATACTTTAAAAATAATTGATTCTCCTTAAGAACTTATTACACTACCCTCAAATGGTGTCACATCCCACAAGTACACCCTAGGAGTTAGATAATCGTTGCGATGTCACACGGAAAATCAAACTTCAAGAAGTCTCATCTAAGCCTCTCGTATCATTCATTGCATAATAAGAGCATAACTAATATGAGTAATAATTAAAAACTTTCTCCAGACACGATGAACTCTCTCATAAACAATACGCAAGCGGAAGACTTTAATTTAAAACATTAGAACTATACAACATCTCATTGAACCATCTAGACTTTAGACTTTACAACACTTGGGACAAATCCCATACAATACATAAAGTAAACACTTAAGACATAAAGGAACATATCGCTATTGTCCTTTAATAGATGAGGACTCACCAATACTTCATATTCAACCCTTAGAAACCTACACATCCATCATGGCACATCAAGATTACATTTCCCTACACTTAAGTCAAAAGTAAAAGAAGGGGTTAGCACATTAGATGTACTAAGTATGGAAGCCATGCAAAAATCATGAAAATGGGACATTTAGTAAGTAGCATGTTTTTCATAAGTTTCGGTTAAAACATCATACTATAATCATAAGAATAACATTTAACAACTTAGAAGCAAATGAAATCATTTAGGGCAAAAGTCAAATTTTCTGCAAACATTACAGTGAAGTCACTTCCATTCACTTTATACCCCCTTTAGCATGTAATCTTCTCACTCAAATTTATCCTAAGATTAACTTAAGTCACACAAAGAGAGACAGCCCGTACACCCTCTCTAGATGTTCCTAAACGACCCTCAAGATTACTTATAATGAGTCACATAAACACTTAAGAGACATTAAAATAAGAACATGATATTCTCCTACAAAGGTGACTCTAAGGTTCACTTGAGTGAGTTGTGAAACGACCACCCATAAAATCCCTTACACACACACTTCAGATATCCTATAGACTCCATAAAATAAAATCATTCTCATTTAACACATTATAATATAGGTGATATGACTTTCTCCTTCTAAAGTCTATCAAAAGACTTACTTAAGTAAATCAAGAAGATCACGTCCATAGTGATGTCTTCAAGATTACCTAAATAATCCTTAAGATTACCTAAGGCTTAGATCATGTCCACAGAATCAACCAAGTTCCATAACGAGAGTCATTCTTAAGACTTATTTAGGTAAGATAAGAAGTGACCATTCCTATGCCCCCTTTACACCTTAACTAGACAAACCTTAATTACTCTAGATAAGTACTACCTCATTTTAACATACTTCCTTAATTTGACTCATTATATTCGTTAGTTCATTAAAAGATATTCATCACTTAAAGGACATTCAAGTAATGGTCTTATACAAGACCTAGGGACTCCAAATAACATGTTCAAAGCCTATTGTGTAATGTCTAGATAGCTTCCCATATCGCCAACTAAACTTCATAGAACTTCTTAAATGCGAGTAGGTATCCCACATGATGAGAATAGGCAATAACCGACATAGACCATGTTAGAAACTCATGAAATCCGGAGTTCTAACCTACTCAGATGAGGGTGTTCTACTTGCCAAGGGTAGAAGTAGGACACATCCTATGTAGGAACATGGTTAAGGAATATGAAGGCATGCTTTGTATTCTAGTCTCATACTTAACTAGAACTACTTCCCCTTGCCATACTCACTTGGTGCTAGCCTTCTTTCTCATAGATTAATTCTTAATAAAGGTTCACATAAGAGGGTTCCATAACAAGTTCATAACCGAATCACATTTACCCTACCAAAGAGGTCCTCTTAAGGCTACCTTCCAATGGCGACAAGAAGATCATTATGACTTTCCTAAGGTTTGATGTGATGACGTTCCAGCCAATAAACGTTAAGTCCACCATCCTTTCCTTTGAAGGATACCATTATTGCTTTCAACTTCAACATACATAACCTTACCACTAGGTTACCACTAGGTTCAAGATTTCACATAAATAGACCCTCTTAACTTTATTCAAGGTCACATATCAATTATAAATTCAATACTAAGAGACTTAAGCATCCTAAGTCAAGGCATCATATATTCATAAACATACAATCATCAAGTAAGGGACACAAGTCAATCAAGACAAGACACCATATACTTCACCTAAACACATATTACTAGTCATTCTATAAGAATATAGGAATAACCATTATCATCTTTAAGTAATCTTACACACTACCATATAATCATCAATACAACTATTATTCACTCATATAATTAAGTAGGAACAACCATGCATCAATCATAAGACTACACATAGAAGCTCGTAGTCATAGTTTACATGATTTCATGACAAGAACACATACTTTCATATTACTTATCATATAGATAGATATACTCATATTTCACATAAAACAACTATGCAAGACATCATAGTATTTAAAGTAGTGCCGACAAGGCCACGATCATCATATTGCTTGAAGTATCGCCAATAAGGCCACATCAATTGCAAGTAAAACACATACCGCGGCCACCATAACTTGAAAATATAAATCACAACGTAATTGAAGTCTAACTAACATGAAAAATAAAGGAATTAGGGAAGAATGCCCCACTCTATCTTACCACTTCAATTTCAAGGTTAAATAATCCAATTTGATATTACAAGGCCCTTACCCAAGGCCATAACCAACAAATCAGTACAATTATATGGATAATCAATGAAACTAGGTAAATTGAATACACACTTATCAATCTAATACAACCTAGATATCAATTGAATATAATTATTTAATTATTAGAAAGGTCATAAAATATTACATTAGAAATCATAAGAATTAAGTCAATATCCACTCAATAAGTTTAGCATGCAATAAATCTAAATGTATCCATTACTCAATTAATAAAATTGGAACAGCCTATACAGTATACATACATAATCTATACATGAATCAAACGCCCATAACAATCTATGTATGAATTCATGAATATCAAAGCATAATAAATTCACCTATATTTAGTGAAAATTAGATATTTGAGATGATAAAGGGTTCATGCAAAATTTCATTGGAAAACATCAATTGAACATCAATTGTATCATATTTTGGAAACCATTTATCCAAGAACCCAAGACTTAGACTAGAAACTGGACTTCTTCATCTTTTTGAAATCTTTTGAAATCATCCTTGAAATTAGCTCTAAGATTATAGAAAGCCTTTTATGAACAACTCTCATACCTTATTTGAAGAATAAAAAGCTAACTGAAGAAGAAATTCCATTGAAGACCCATCTTCACTTTGAACTCACATGGAGGTTTGGGGATATATACTAAGTGTTTTGGGTTTATTATTTTTATGAATGAAGTCTTCCATGTGATTACCCCTTATATACTTAATTAAAATACCCATAATAACCTTAATAAACCATCAATGACTTAATTTAGAAGTGGGGTGAATTTGGCAGCAGCACCTGCGCAAGAACAGGTTGCGCATGATGCCTGCCCTTGACGGGGCATCACAGCTCTCCATCGTTTGCTACATTGGCTGCCCAAAGTTATTCTCTTCACACTTTGATTTTTCCCTCACGAGAGAACCCTTTACGAAAGTGACAGCCACGATTGGCCGTTGACTGCTCCTTCGCCAGGGTCTGCCTCGGACAACCTGCATTGATTTTGGGTCCTTACTCAAGGACCCTTTGGTGGTCCTTGGGAATAATATCCTGGACATTTCAAACCCAAATACAACCATCTATAATTTTAACATATTTCACATGAATTTAATGAAAACCTAAAACATAAAACACAACAAGACTCGCCTAGACGTACAAGGTCAACTCAAGACATATCTTTCGAACCTCTTGGACGTTCTTGGTCCTTTTCCTCAAACTTCAAAAAACATGAAACACTGAATTTAAACACCATATAAACTCATTTAAGAACCATATAATTTGATTCATCTCACAAAAACATAAAAAAACACATATGAGGCACTTAGATGACTTAGTCGTCGCACGTCTTAGTCGTCCCTTGACGTTAAAATTCCAATGCACCTAAAATCTTAGATAATGAATCTATATCACATTATAGACCAAATTAGGACCTTATAACACCATTAAAACCATGTTAGGCTCTAGATTTTCCCAAATCATTTTCGGGGTCTTACATTCTCCCTAACTTGGACAACATTCGTCCTCGAATGACTCTTGAACTCTCCAAACAATTCCAAGAGAACGGATTCAATTATGAACTCATAAACATTCCATAGAACACACAATCAAGAAGAACACATAAATTTCACATAATTAAGAGAATGACAACACAACAAGAAACTAGAAAAGGTTCTACAACTCATCATGCTATAAGACTCATATGCTTTATTCAAAATAGAAAAATCTCATTTCATATTCAATATCATACTTATATACATCAGTTATAACCACAATACAACAATTTTAGACTGACAAAGCATTTCATCCAATTTCAAAAAAAAAAAATCACAGCGAACTGGCAGTTTGTATTATAGTGATTTGAGCAAATTTTTAAAAAATGTAATTTCTAGGCAATTTATGATATAGACATGCTAATATGCAAGGTAACACCATATAAATATCTTTTACAATATAATAATGGCTTCATAAAATACACAATCCAAGAATTTAATGAAATTCAATTTCAACAAAACATCAATTAAAAATGCATATCATAAGGAGAAAGTTAGGAACTAATCTTCCACAAAAGACTCCTCTACAACCAAGTTACCAAGAACTCTTTGGTTTAAGCTTGAATAAACCTATTATGAAAGGTTAAGGGAACCTCACTCCCAACAAGCATTACCCTTCACCATACTTCCCCACTTAGGAGAAATCCAATCTAAGTTCAACATAACATTTACTATAAGGAAATCCCTCAAGGCACCGTTAACCATACTAATGCTTTCTCACCAAATTATATATCATGGAGACTAAAGGCTCTCAAAGTTCTCATTATCTAACCACCTCATTCCCCTTACTAGGAGAACTCCCCTTTACTTGTTCAAATCCATCACCTCCCTTCCTATGGTTGGGGTCTTAACAACATCAAACTATTTTAACAACTACTCCTTCACATTCTCACACTATATCTTACCTTCTTTCCAGCTTAACTACCCTTCAAAAGGTAACCAAGCCAATCTAAGGTCAAAACCACAATCTATCACACCTCATCTAACATGTAACATCATATCTTTTCTCTCCCTCAATCCAAACTTCATAATGTCACCCTCTACGGACCAACAAATAAGGGAAAAACAAAATATATCAAACTCTTAGGCACGATTAGATAAATGAAGAAGTGAAACTTTTCCTAGTACCCAATAGCCTCCTATTTATAATTTGGGGCGCTTGACATTATAAAAAAGACTCTACTAGATGTGGTTCATACGACAACTAAGACACTCCCTGAACCTGGCTCTAATATCAAGTTTGTCACATCCCACAAGTACACCCTAGAAGTTAAAGTATCCTTGATATGTAAAACTGCAAATGAGACTTCAAAAAGTCTCATCTAAGCCTCTCATATCATTCAATGCATAATAAGCATAACTACAGTGAGAAAATATTTAAAACCTTCTCCACACACAAAGAACTCTTTCATAAACAATAAGCAAGCGGAAGACTTTCATTTAAAACATTAGAACTATGCACCATCTCATTGAACCATCTAGACTTTAGAGACTACAACACTTCAACCTAATCCCATACAGGTCATAAAATAAAGTCTTAAGACATACAAGAACATGTGGCTATTGTCCTTGAATCGATGAGGACTCACTAATACTTCATATTCAACCCTTGGAAACCTATCCATCCATCATGGCACATCAAGATTAGATTTCCTTATACTTTAGCACATTAGATGCATGATATACCGTGGTTTAACGGTATAATTAATACTTTTTCCTTAAGTTTAGTGTGTCCGAAAGTCTTTTTGTGCTAGTTTTTATATAAGGTTCTCTTTGTTTTGCAGGAAATCTGTCCAAAGTTGAATGCGGAGATTTTGAGTGAAGAAATGCAGAAGAGACCACCTACGGAGCTTATGAAGGTCAGTCGTGCTTGTGACGGTCTGTAGGTGGAAGCGTAGTGCAGCTGCTGAAGGAAGATGGGGAAGTCTGACATAGTGTGGGATTACAAAACTTGTGACCGTCCGTCGTGGCTATGACAGTCCGTCCTGCAGGTTCATCGTGAAGTTCAGATAAGTGATCCCAGTACCCAAATTCCAAGAGTTGAAGTGTTTTGGAACGAAGACCCTTGACGGACCGTTGTGCCTATGACGGTCTGTCATACTTGCCATCGAGGGGAATGAAGATAGCAGAAGAAGAAATTGCACAAGTATGGGACGACGGAGTCCATGACGGTCTGTCGTGACCACGACAGTCCGTCGCGAGGTCCGTCGACCCAGCCGCGTTTTGGAAGATTTACAGCAATTAGAATCCTTGTTTAATTAGGTTTTTTTTATAAATAGTTCAAAAAACCTCGTTTTTAAGGTTAGACTCTGTCAGGTTAGACTCTGTTAGGTTAGACTCCGTATTGTTAGACTCTATGATATAAGACATCCAATTTTTAGACTTTGTGTATTAGTGTTGGATTTTGAGATTCTTGCAAGTGATTTTTTTATATTAATCAAGCAAACTTTTGGATTTTAATCTTTCTCAATGAAGTAAGTTCATGTATTCTTATCTAATGTCTTTGAATATTGTGTTTATGGCTATGAGTAACTAAACTCCATAACTAGGGTTGTGGGAACCATAGGAAAATAATGAGATAAACCCTAACTAAAATAACAATTCTAGATTATTGTCTTGCATGTAGTAATAATTCTTTCGCTTAGAAGTCTTTTTAACGGATGGCCAACGTTAGAACTTGCCTTAATGCTACTTGCCGGACCAAGGAGGTAGATAATGGGAAATGAATTATTAACATAGATTTAGTATATACTATCTAATAGGCTAGTATTGATTGGTACGAGGTAATAACTTAGTAAAATATCAAATACGATGCTTAATATGAGGTAAGGATAAGGGTTAGGATAGCAACACATGTAGCCGGACCAAGGTGCGGAGTGAGATTTTCTAGATGCCGGACCAAGGATTTAGAAATACATAACTTATCACTTTGCATGCAAGATACTAGGAAAGAATTGTTATAGTTAGAATTATCAAGTTATGAACCTGTGGGGAACACGTAAACCCTAGTTACTTTGATTAATTGATTAAAATCCAATTGTCAAAGCTGTTTAGTGTCTCTTTCAAGTTCGTTATTTATTTTCACTCATTTAGAAATAGAAACCCCCTTTTATTGTTTTTACTTTCCAAGGAAGTCATTGACCAAACAATAGTAATAACAGGTTGAAGTTAAGTCTAGACTATTTTCCTCGTGTGAACGATCCCAACCTCACCAGTTGGGTTATTTACTTGTAACGACCACTTTACTTCTTATTTGAGAAGTAAGTTTGAGCGTATCAAATTTATGTGCCGCTGCTGGGGAATTATAGCTTTTAGATTAACTTGAACTTATTACTATAGTTTAGTTTATATTTTCTTGATTTTACTTTGTTTTATTGTTTTTGATTTCTTTTCAGAACTATCCTCCTTGTATGCTAAATACACGGAGAGGAATAGAACCCTTGTTTCCCTACGATCGTGAGTTAGAGCGTACACTGCGCAATATGAATCGAAACTTGGGAATAAATGATGAGGATCCAAACCAGAACATCCCAGCTCCGGTTGATGTTCATGGTCAGATATTACCTGATGCTCCGGTGAACATCAACAGAGGGGACAAAATCCCGCTCCACGGCCCCAAGCATACTACAGAGGGTATGATAACATAACAGACTCGGATGGGCCACTTGCCTTGCCCCCTCTACCCACCGGCCACACTTTTGTGGTAACTAGTAGCCTGATGCAAATGCTCACTGCCAGAGGTTTATTTTCAGGGCTACCTTCTGAGGATCCACATGCCCATATAGCTAAGGTAAGGGCAGTGTGTAAAAGTTGTGTGGGGAGGCCTGATTTGGATCTAGATGTAATAGGTCTCGAAGTGTTTCCTCTCTCACTGACGGAAGAGGCTGCTATATGGTTCACTAAGCTCCCATACAACTCAATCTTCACTTGGAACCAATTAAGAGATGTCTTCTTAGCACGCTACTATCCAGTCTCCAAGAAACTAAACCACAAAAAAAGAGTGAACAACTTTGTGGCACTTACAGGAGAGTCAGTTAGTAGTTATTAGGATAGATTCACCTCATTCTTGAGAAGTGTTCCAAATCACCGTATAGATGATGAGTCACTGAAGGAATACTTCTATCGGGGACAGGATGATAACAACAAAGCGGTGTTGGACACTATTGCAGGTAGATCTTATGGAGAATGCCCTTATGCTGAGATTGCTGAAAAACTAGCGAAAATCTCCCGAAATAACAAATCTTGGAGTACTAGGAAGTCCGATACAAGAAGAAACACCTTCGCAGTGCAGTCCACTCACAACCCAGCCACAGATGAGATTCGGGAAGAAATGGCTCAGATGAGAACCGAGCTTGGGTTGGTTCTAAAACATGTCACAGGGGCTGCAGAAAAGATAAATGCAGTCAACTACTTGGCTAGACCACCACCTCCTAATGATGAGTGCTATTATGCGGAGGACACTTATGCAGTAAATGAGCAGACGGGGAGTTTTCGACCAAGCGCCCAAGGCTCAAATCAGGATAATTGGCGCCAAGGTCAAGGGAACCAAGGTCGGAACTATGGTAACTACAACCGTGAGGGTCATTATGTTCGAGATGGAAACTACAACCGCGACAACAACTTTAACAGGGGTAACTATGCTAATAGAAACGACAGGAATGGGCCCTATGTCGCTCCTCAAAATTGTGAAGTTACTCCTAGGGATGGAGGAGATAGTATGGCGCGAGTTGAGGATATGTTGCACAAAATGATGAGGAGGTTCGACACTAGTGATGAACACATTAAAGAGTTGAGGTGTGAGTTAGCTAGTATTGGGCAAAAAGTTGATACACATGCAATTTCGATTAAACAGATCGAATTGCAAGTGGCCCAATTATCTGCGACAGTGAACACACGGCAATCGGGCACTCTTCCTAGCAACACTGTCCAAAATTCAACAAATGATGCGCACTGTATAGCAATCACTACTCGGGGTGGTAGGCAAACCATTGACCCACCTATGCCATCTACTGAGGAAAATATGAGAAAGGATAATGATAACGTGGTAAAAGGGTAGTGGTGAAGCAGAGGAAAGTAATGGAAAAGATGCAGAAGTACCTATCAAGGTAATTCCCATGCCTAGGCCACCACCACCCTTCCCTCAGAGATTAGTGAAAAAGACTGAGGATGGTAAATACCGGCGTTTCATAACAATGTTGAAGCAGCTTTCTATCAATGTCCCTTTGGTAGAAGCTCTAGAACAAATGCCCAGTTATGCAAAATTTATGAAAGATCTGGTCACCAAGAAAAGATCTGTCACTTTCGAGGATGATGATATACTGTAGCATTGTAGTGCTATTGCTATAAGATCCCTCATACAAAAGAAAGAAGATACTGGTGCGTTCACTATTCCTTGTACAATTGGATCATTACATTTTGCGAAAGCATTATGTGATTTGGAGGCAAGCATAAATCTCATGCCCCTCTCAATTTACAAGAAATTGGGTTTGGAGGATCCAAAACCCACTGCGATGCGGCTACTGATGGCTGATCGGACAGTGAAATGACCTATAGGGATACTTCATGATGTGCTAGTAAAAGTGGAGTCATTCATCTTTCAGGCTGATTTTGTTATTCTTGATTGTGAGGTCAATTTTGAAGTGCCTATTATTCTTGGGAGGCCATTCCTTGCTACAGGTAGAGCATTAGTTTATATGGAGAAGGGACAGATGACATTTCAGTTTAATAATGAAGAAGCGACCTTCAACATTTGTAGGACGATGAGGCAGAGTGGTGAGATCCAATCGGTATCTGCCGTATCCCACAAAAAAAAGATGAAGAAGGAGACTGAAAGAAAAATGCAAAACAAGAGTTTATGGTTGGGGATTTGGTGCTTGTAGACAGTTCTAGGGTGCCTTGTCTTCCGGGCAAGCTCAAGTCTAAACGGACAGGCCCTTACTTGATTACCCAAGTACTCCCTCATGGAGCAGTTGAGTTAAAAGCCAAGGTGGGAGTGCGGTTTAAGAGGAATAGAGATAGAATAAAACTCTATTTTGGGCCTAAAGCATCGGGGAATAAAGAGATAGAGGCATACCATCTTGATGATGTCTGAGTAATCAAGGGTCCCCAGTCGTGCCGCGACATTAAATCAGGCTCTTGTTGGGAGGAAACCCAATACTTATAGTCTTTTTAGTAATGGTAGCATTTTTTTACTAATGAGTTTTTAAATTTGTAGGCACATCACCAGGAAATTATGCAGAAGATCACTCTAAAACAGTCACCAACGGACACATGTGACGTACCGTCGTGCTCTCGACGGTCCGTCCTGCACAACCGTGCGGGTTGTCAGAGACCCTATTCCTAAAGGTCTCTCACATTTTCTAAGTGTCCTCCAACGAACATCTACGATGGACCATCATACTCTTGACGGTTCGTCTTGCATAACCGTCATGGCGGTCAGAGACCCCTCTTCAGGGTCTCCATTTTTTTTATGTGTCCCACGACGGACCGTCATAAGCACAACGGTCCGTGCTGATTTTCGGCGCTTTGTGCCCTAGGTTTGCTTCACCTACCACTCTTGTATTTCAATTTTTTTATGCATTGGGGATAATTGCATGTCTTTTTGTTGGGGGTGGGGTAAATGGAAAGTGAGTGTTAGGGTGAAGTCTTAGTATCCCAATTCATTATCCTCTATTGGGGTTTTCTTGCCTGTGTTCTTTTTCCCCAAAAGACTGATTACTTTTTCTGTTGAACCGGCATGTTTATATCTTTTGTACATAGTTTAATTCATGAACATGATCGCTAAAATGATATCCTGATAAACTGGAAAATAATGCATGACTAGGCATAGTAACTGATAATTGTGTGGCTCTAAGCATGAAATAGAGTTACACCATTGCATTACCCTAAGTCTTAAATTCGAACTAGGTGCTTGATAATCTGGTATAGTGATGAGATGTCAAGTGAGTGTGAGGAAATTTGAATAGTCCACTATTGGTACTGAGCTAGAACTTGCCTTGTTAGTCCTGCTAAAAGTAAGTTGTAATAGACAATTAGGAAAGGGTCATAAACCCTTATTCAATATAGCCCATTTCTAGCCTAAATAAAAGAAACCAAACGAAATTTATCCTTCTTTGATCCAAATAATCTGAGCTTAAAATTAGACCTTTTTTTTTTCACCCCAATTGATCTTTTCTAGGAACAATGTGTTGGACCTGGTCCCTCCTTGGACATGGGCACCTCAGCTTATGCTAAAAGCATAAGTTGAGGGTGGCCAATGCATAAACAACCTTCGTTATGGCCCTGACCCAACTTTGGGTATTGTGTACCTTGACTCATGTCAAAGCCATGAGTTGAGGGTTGCTACTATGAGCAATACTCTAGAAAGTGGGGTTGAAAGAACAAAGAGAGAGAAAGAACAAAAGTAAAGTGACTCAAGAATTAGATGAAAAGAAAAGTACAGAAAAAGAAAAATACACAAGAAATACAAGAAAGAAAAGAAGTGAGTCACTTACACAAATGAAGAAAGAAGAGAAAATAGCAAGGTGAAAGAATATGAGAAACTGGGCGAGATAAAATGAGAAGCTGTGGAAGGTTTAGCCGATATGTCAAGGAGGGAAAAAAGTCACTAAAGTATACCAAAATATACCTTACCTGACCCCGAGCCTATGTTACTAGCTAGAAAAGTCCTATCGTGATCCTAAGGGTTGTATAGCGAACTTGAGGCAGTGAAAATGAGGGCAAGCTTATGGTGAAAGGTATGAATGAGTGTGACTTTGTTCTGAGAGCGAGTGTTGAAAAGTAATCCTTATACTCAAACTGAAACCATTGTGTGAAAAAGGAGGATTTTGTTTTAAAGTGAGGACACTAGTTGCAATACCAGAATTGTTAGCACCTCGGTGAGAAATTGAAGAGGGTAGGTGTTAGTGCATGGTAAGTCTGTGTCATGTTCTGATCCCACAAAATTCAAGCCTAATAGTGATAGCATGCATAGATTTGATGAGATTAATCGGGATCGATAGCCAAATGATTTGAAAGGATAAAACATGGATACTATTGTACAAACATTGTGTAGTGAGTCATAGTGCGTCGCTTGAGGACAAACAACAAATTTAAGTTGAGGGTGTTGATATACCGTGGTTTCACGGTATAATTAATACTTTTTCCTTAATTTTAGTGTGTCCGAAAGTCTTTTTGTGCTAGTTTTTATATAAGTTTCTCTTTGTTTTGCAGGAAATCTGTCCAAAGCTGAATGTGGAGATTTTGAGCAAAGAAATGTAGAAGAGACCAACTACGGAGCTTATAACGGTCCGTCGTGCTTGTGACGGTCCGTAGGTGGCAGCGTAGTGCACCTGCTGAAGGAAGATGGGGAAGTCTGACCAAGTGTGGGATTACGAAGCTTGTGACGGTCCGTCGTGGCTATGATGGTCCGTCTTGCAGGTTCGTCGTGAAGTTCAGAAAAGTGATCCTAGTACCCAGATTCCAAGAGTTGAAGTGTTTTGGAACGAAGACCCTCGATAGACCGTTGTGCCTATGACAGTCCGTCATACTTGCCGTCGAGGGGAATGAAGATAGCAGCAGAAGAAATTGCACAAGTATGGGACGACAGAGTCCACGACGGTCCGTCGTGACCACGACGGTCCGTCGTGACCACAACGGTCCATCGCGAGGTCCGTTGACCCAGCCGCGTTTTGGCAGATTTTCAGCAATTAGAATCCTTGTTTAATTAGATTTTTGTTTTTTTATAAATAGTTCGAAAAACCTCATTGTTAGACTCTATGAGATTAGACATCAGATTTTTAGAGTTTGTGTATTAGTGTTGGATTTTGAGATTCTTGCAAGTGATTTTTGGATATTAATCAAGCAAACTTTCGGATTTTAATCTTTCTCATTGAAGTAAGTACATGAATTATTATCTACTATCTTTGAAAATTGTGTTTATGGCTATGAGTAACTAAACTCCATAACTAGGGTTGTGGGAACCATAGGCAAATAATGAGATAAACCCTAACAAAAATAACAATTCTAGATTAGTGTCTTGCATGTATTAATAATTCTTTCGCTTAGATTTAACGGATGGACAACGTTAGAACTTGCCTTAATGCTACTTGCCGGACCAAGGAGGTAGATAATAGGAAAAGAATTATTAACATAGATTTAGTGTATACTATCTAATAGGCTAGTATTGATTGGTACGAGGTAATAACTTAGTAAAATATCAAATACGATTCTTAATATGATGTAAGGATAAGGGTTAGGATAGCAACACACATAGCCGGACCAAGGTGCGGAGTGAGATTTTCTAGATGCCGGACAATGGATTTAGAAATACATAACTTATCACTTTGCATGCAAGATACTAGGAAAGAATTGTTATAGTTAGAATTATCAAGTTATGAACCTGTGGGGAACACGTAAACCCTAGTTACTTTGATTAATTTATTAAAATCCAACTGTCAAAGCTGTTAAGTGTCTCTTTCAAGTTCTTTATTTATTTTCACTCATTTAGAAATAGAAACCCCCCTTTATTGTTTTTACTTTCCAAGGAAGTCATTGACCAAACAATAGTAATAATAGGTTGAAGTTAAGTCTAGACTAATTTCCTCGTGGGAACGATCCCAACCTCACTAGTTGGGTTATTTACTTGACACGACCGCTTTACTTCTTATTTGAGAAGTAAGTTTGAGCGTATCAATGTACTATGTATGGAACCATGAAAAAGGGACATTTAGTAATATGCATGCTTTTCATGAATTTTGGTTAAAACATTATACTATAATAATAAGACCAATTTTTAACAACTTATAAACATATATGAAATCATTTAGGCAAAAAGTCACATTTTTAGCAAACATTACACAAGAGTCACTTTACTGCACTTTAGACCCCCTTACCATGTAATCTTTTAACTTAAAGTTATCCTAAGATTCACTTAAGTCAAACAAAGGGACACTGCCCATACACCCTCTCTAGATGTGCCTAAACGACCCTCAAGATTACATATATTGAGTCACATACACATTTGAGAGACATTAACATAAGAACATGAGATTATCCTACCAAGGTGACTCTAAGGTTCACTTGAGTGAATTGGGAAGCGACCACCCATACAAACACTTGTGCACAAACTTAAGAGATCCTATTGACTCCCTAAAATAGAATCATTCTCATATAAAACATTAGGATTTAGTTGATATGACGTTCTCCTTCCAAAGGCTATGAAAATAGTTACTTAAGTAAATCAAGAAGATAACGTGCATAGCTACCTCTTCAAGATTACCTAAATAATCATTAAGATTACCCAAGTCTTAGATCATGTCCAGAGAATCAACCAAATTCCCTAATTAGAGTCATTCTTATGACTAATCTATGTAGGATAAGAAGTGACCATTCCTATGCCCCCTTCACACCTTACTTAGACAACCCTTAATTACTCTAGATAAGTTCTACCTCATTTTGACATACTTCGTTAACTTGAGTCATTATATTCATTAGTTCATTAAAAAATATTCATCACATAAAGGACATTCAAGTAATGGTTTTATACAAGACCTAGGGACTCCAAATAACATCTTCAAAGTCTATTGTGCAATGTCTAGATAGCGTCACATACGACCACCTAAACTTCATAGAACATCTCAAATGCTGGTAGGTATCTCACATGATAAGAATAGGCAATAAGTGACATATGCATGTTTGTAACTCATGGAATCCAGAGTTCTAATCTACAGCGATGTGGGTGTTCTACTTTCCAAGGGTAGAACTAGGACACATCTCATGCATAAACATGGTTTAGAATTATGAAGGGCATGCTTTGTATTCTAGTCTCATACTTAACTAGAACTACTGCCCCTTGCTGTACTCACTCGGTTCTAGCCTTCGTTCTCATAGAGTAATTCACATGAAAGGTTAACGTAAAAGGATTACATAACGAGTTCATAACCCAATCACATTTACCTTACCAAAGAGGTCCACTTAGGGCTACCTTCCATAGCGATAAGAAGTTCATTATGACATTGCTAAGGTTTGATATGATGTCGTTCCAGCCAATCAACCTGGATTCCACCATCCTTTACTTTAATGGATACCATTACGACTTTCGACTTCAACATACAAAACCTTACCACTAGGTTCAATGTTTCACATAAAAGACCCTCTTAGCATTATTCAAGGTCACCTATCAATGATAAATTCAAGACTATGAGACTTAAGCATCCTAAGTAAAGACATCACATATTCATAACCATACAAGCATCAAGTAAGGGACACAAGTCTATCAAGACAAGACACCACATACTTCACCTTAACACATATTACTAGTCATCCTATAAGCACATAGGAATAACTATTATCATCTTTAAGTCATCCTACACACTTCTATATCATCATCAATACAACTATAATAGACTCATATAGTTAAGTAGGAACAACCATGCATCTACCCTAAGACTACACAAAGAAGCTCATAATCCTAACTTACATGATTTCATAACATACATGACAAGAACACATACTTTCATATTCCTTCACGTATATATATACTCATATTTCACATAAAAAACTATAAAAAAAACATCTTAGTATTTCAATTAGTTCCGACAAGGCCACGATCATCATATAGAATAAAATAACGCCGACAAGGCAATGCCAATTGAAAGTAAAACACCTAACACCGCCATCATAAGCAGACCAATCCAATCATAACATAATTGAAGTATAAATAACATCAAAATCAAGGAATTAGGACATCATGCCTCACTCCATCTTACCACTTCGATTTCAAGGCTAAATAATCCAATTCGATATTACCATGCCCTTACCCAAGGCCATAACCAACAATTCAATACAATTATATCTAAAAACAATGAAAGCAGATCAATTCAATACATACTAATCAATCTAATAAAACCTAGATATCATTTGAATATAATTATTGCATTATAATGGCCATAGAAAATTACATTACAAATCATAAGCCTTAAGTTAATATCGATTCAATAAGCTTAGCATGCAATAAATCTACAAGTATCCATTACTCAATTAATCAAATTGGAAAAGCCTATACACCATACATACATAATCTAAAAATGAATCAAAAGCCCATAAAAATCTACACATGAATTTATGAATATCAAAGAATAATAAATTAACCCATATTTTAGTGAAATTTAGACATTTTAGAAGATCAAGGGTTCATGAAGAATTTCATTCGAAACATAAATTGAACATTAAAAACATCATATATTAATGTTTTGAAACAATTTTTGCAAGAACCCAAGACTTGGAGTAGAATTTGGACTTCTTCATCTTTTTAAAATCTTTGGAAATAATGTTTGATATTGTATCTAAGGTGATAGCAAGACTTAGATGAATAAATCCCATAACTTATTTAATGAATACAAAGCTAATTGATGAAGAAACTCCATTGAATACCCATCTTTAAGCTCCATCTTCACTTTGAACTCACATGGAGGGTTTGGGATATTTTCTAAGTGTTTTGGGTTTATGATATTGAAGAATGAAGTATTCCATGAGATTAACCCTTATATATTTAATTAAAACACCCAAAATGCCCTTAATAAACCGCCAATGACAATTTGGAAGTGCGGTGAATTTACCAATTCACCTCTTAATTGGCAGTAGGACTAATTCACAGGCACGCCGGGGCGTCACAATCGTCAGTTGTAGGCTACAGTGGCTGACTAATGTTCCTATATTCTCCCTTGGCTTACTACCTCCCGTCGGGACCCTTTTATGGGGAATCACAACCACGACTGACCATTGACTCTTCCGAAGCCAGGGTCTGCCTGGGATAGCCTGCACATCGATTTTGGGTCCTTCCTCAAGGACTCTTTGGTGGTCCTTGGGGATAAATTCCTGGATGTTTACAACCCAAATATTACCCTCTATAAGTCTAACACCTCTCACATTATTTTCATAAAACATGAACATGTAAAACTTGATGAAACTCGCCTAGAAGTACAAGGTCAACTCAAGACATATCTTTCGAACGTCATGGACGTTCTTGCTTGTTTGTCCTCCAAACATAACGAAACTTGACACATTGAACTTAAAAACCATATAAACTCATTTAAGAACAATATATGTTAATGCATCACGCATAAAAACATAAAACCACATATGAGGCACTTAGGTGACTTAGTCGTTGAACTTCTTGGTCGTCCCTTGACGTTTGACTTCCAATGCATCTAAACTCTTAGACAATGCCTCAATACCACATCATAGACCAAATTAGGTCCTTATATAACCCTTAAACCCACGTTAGGCTCTAGCTGTACCTAAATCATTTTTGGGGTCTTACAAATTGTTCATTTGATCACCCTCATATTTTGAATATACCAAGAAGTCATCAATGAAAACAATGACAAATGAATCTCGGTAAATTTTAAAAACCCCTTTCATAAGATCCATAAATGCTGTCGGGGAACTCGTGAGACCAAAGGACATTACTAAGAATTCAGAGTAACCATATCTAGAAAAGTAACTTTCCCCTTGGAGTTGATAAAATAAGTCATCAAGCCAAGGGAGAGGATACTTGTTCTTAATTGTGACTTTATTGAGTTGACGAAAACAAATGCACATTCTAATGGACCCATCCTTCTTCTCAACAAAAAAAAATAGAGCACCCCATGGAGAAATACTAGGTCGAATGAAACCCTTGTCTAGTAAATCCTTGAGTTGAGCCTTCAACTCTTTCAATTCAGCCGGAGCAATCCGATAAATAGGAATTCAAATGGGATTTGTACCCTGTAACAAGTCGATACCAAAATTAATTTCCCTTTCACACTACTACAAAAATAATCAGTAGCGGCAATTATTTTGCGGCAATCATGTAATTGCCGCTAATGTATTGAAATTGAGCAAACTACGAACGATTAATGTATTATGGCCAGCAATAAGTAAACTTTTAATAACAATTTTAAAGAATAGCTGCAAAAGAGCTTCTTTTTTTTTCTAAAAACAAAACTCCCGCCTTTTTCATAAAACATTCCCCTCCCGCTTTTCTTGAAATCATGGAGGAAAAGATTTCCTCCACTTTAAGGTAAACATTAATGACCTAAAAAACTCGCTTACACAAATAAGGAAAACATTACAAAAAACATCTCCCAGACAAATAAGGATTCACCAGCCTACATATTATATTACGACACATATATTCCATATATCGCTCTCACAAAAGCAGCATCCAGCAAAAGAGCGAAGTCCAGCAACAACAAGCTTCGAAGAAAATATTAGGTGTGCTGATTCCTCCACTCAACTCCTCTGTTTCTATGATTTTTGTTATTTTTGTTGCTCTATAATTCTTCATTCATAATTAGGTTTGTACTTTTTTTCTATCATGTTTATTAATCAATATTTAAGCATTAACAAGGAAAAAAATAAAATATACATGGCGATCTAATAAATTTTTAGGCTAGAATTTTCATTTCCATGTGAATCGACTCCTAAAAGTATGTTTTCCTATTTTTGTGATCTTTGTCCGTTTTGATTATGAGTAAAGATATGTTCTTTGAAATTTTTAAAATTATTGATTTTATAGACCCTCTGTTTTCACTCCATGAACTATTTGATATTTATACTTTTGTTAAATAATAAAATCATGATTATACTGTGTTGAAAACATAAATCATAACAATCTTAATTTATATAGACGTGAACTGTTCAATTAATTCATTTAATTATATATATTTAGGTTAATGATCAATCATAATATTGAAGAAAATATTTATACAACTTTAACTGTCTCAAATCAGTAACACTACCTTGGACTTTGACGATTTCAAATGTTTTTATGTGAATTATCGAATTTTTAGATGCTTTGATTATGTTCGGTTTTTATGTCATAACATTTAAGTTTGTTTCCTCTTAACTCCGAAGTGACTTTTGCACTTGAAGAACCTTAAAATTGCACCAATAGCCCCTCTATTTTTTAGAAATTAATTTCAGCCCATTTTTGTTGACTAATGATCGAGCATGAGTTGTAACAATGTATAGTTTCACCATTACTATCTTACTAAGCCTTGAAGTAGTTGTGACATCACTTTGTGGTGGATATATTCTCTGAGTTTTGCCTTTAGAAGTAAAAGAATGGGATCGGCATCATCATGTAAGATTCAGCCCAAAAAAATAATTCAGTTCAATCATGCTATTGGTCTATATGAACAATTTATGTCCTTAAGTCTTCATATCAGCAGGTTTTTGTCATCTGCTTCGAAAATTCAGTTCAATCGTGAAAAGGTCTGTGTGAACAAGTAAAGTTCTTATATCTTCCTGTCATCAACTTTCTCTTATCTTCTTCTAAGATTCAGTTCAATCATGTTAAGGTCTGTGTGAATAAGTAAAGTCCTTATGTCTTCCTGTCAGCAAGTTTTTCTCATCTGCTTCTAAGTGCGGATGGCTTTAATAATTGGAGATTGTGTAATCCACTCCATTTCTTTTAAAGGAAGTGATCGACAGGAGAATATATTTACTTCTAGGTAGAGTGAATTCTGAAATTTGTGTTGATTACTAAAGTGTGTATTTAAAGTCCCTCTTGTTTATAAGATACTGAACTATTAGGTAAATGTTTTTGTTTATGTATTCTGTCTGGCATGCATAGCTCCTTTTACTCTAGTAACCTTAGAAAATTCATGAGAACGTATCATAAACAACATCATTAATGTAAATCTAGAGAGATGGTGAACAGACCATCAATCTAAATACTAGCTTATTAGGATAAGAATTATAATTGGATCAAACCAAATGATTGCCATGTTAGTATTTTGATCCTTTTTCAACCAGGAAAGTAGAATTATTATAATACCATGAAGATCTTCTAGTTCAATAATGGTTTGCGATTATAGAATTATTTTTACAAAACTTTTCTTAGATGGTATACATTAATCAAAAATTTCTATGTGTCTCTGAATTTGTTATGTGCCTTTGTTCTCTCTAAATTAGTGTAGCATTCTTTCCACATCACTCACCAGTGTTTTTTCCCTCTTCCCTAGTTCAATTACATACTTAGTTACAAGCCATTTTCATGCTAACATCAACAATTTTGAGAGACTGATAGTCGTCACTAAGTAGCACTTCCGTGTCAATACGTTTGAATTGTTTACTGAAACATCAGTGTCGTTGCCTTCTTCAATCAAGCCCAATTACTCCTAGGGGGTTGTTATTTCTGGGTCATACATGTCATCATAAATTGAATAAAAAGTACAATATGTACCAATATCATTAGCAATTCCCACAAGATTGTAAAAATTATAACTAGATTATAGTTTATATCTAGTGGATAAATCATCAAATCTATCATAATCTGGTCCACGTATTGAAGAATAAAGTTCATCATAAGAATCTTAATAACAAATAATTCTTTTCTATTTTCTTTTTAAGAACATTATCGTTCTTCAACTTTTGTTTGGCTTCAGCAAGTTTCTCTTTCCACTTCACAAGCGATTGCCTTGGACAAGTTGTTTAGACAGGTTGTTGAAGAGTTTGTTGAACCTTTTTTCCTTTTTCATAGCGTGGAACAAATTATTTTCACCTTCTATGATAATTAATTAATTAAAACATGAAACATCCAACTATAGGAATCACTGCACATTAGATTAAATGAACCTACGTACGCTTAGGGGTTTATGCATATTAGGAATATATCAATATGGATTAGCAAAAGACCATAACAACTGATGTTTCATCTTTTACCATTTGACGCATCTGTTCTTTGTAAATCTGTCCAGCAACTAAACTCATAATTTGTTGGGTATGTATCAAGAATTGATGGAAAATAGAGGGAAAGAAAGGAATTTGAAAAGTTGATAACTTGAAGAGTTGGGAACATGAAAAGTCCTCTTATGCTGTAATGAAAAGGAATTTCTCCTTCATCGATGGTGGAAAGAAAACTAGGAGAGTTTAAATACAGGAACACTCCTATTAATTGTTAAAAGGGTTGGAAGGAGGGACCCCCCTTGCACCATCGTCGTTGCTCGCTCATCTCGGATTCGGTTACGGATACGGCTACGGATTACGCTTTTGCTTTTGCTTTGGCTTATACACCACAGTCAAATGGTTTGGTAGAACAGAAGAACAAAACATTAATGGAAATGATGAATTCCTTAATGATCAATTCTGGTTGAGCGCGAAACCTTAGGGGGAAGCCATCTTTACAACTAAAAAAATACTCAATAGAGTACCCCATTAAAAAAACAATCAATTCCATATGAGTTGTTGAAAGGAAGGAAACACAACTTGAAAAATTTCAAAATGTGGAGGTGTTTATCCAAGGTAGAGGTTCCTTTACCGAAGAGGGTTAAAATTGGACCCAAAATAGTAGATTGTGTCTTTATTGGGTATGCTGTGAACAATAAAGCATGTAGATTTTTGGTTCACAAATGTGATGATCCTGAGAATCATGTTAATACGATAATTGAATCAAATAAAGCAAAGTTTTTTGAAAACATTTATCCACATAAAACTAAAAGTGAGTCAACAAGTGAAATACCTAAATGATCACGTGAAGAATCAATGGAAAATATTCTAACTAGTGAGGAACCTAGGCGTAGTACTCGCCAATGAAAATCTTCTTCTTCCGGACCAAATTTTTAGCACTATTGCTTAAAAATGAGCCTCAAACATTTAAGGCAACTATGTCTTCGTCTGATTCAACTTATTAAAAAGAATCAATCAATAGTGATATCGAATCAATTTTAAGCAATTACACTTGGGAATTGACTGATCTTCCTCTAGGAAATAAACCTTAAGGATCAAAGTGGATCCTTAAAAGGAAAATGAAACCTTATGGGACTATTGAAAAATATAAGGCTAGACTTTTAGTGAAAGGATACAAACAAAAGGAAGGTATGGACTACCTTGATACATACTCTCTAGAAACAAGGATAACATCAGGACTATTCACAAATATAAGGCTAGACTTATAGTCAAAGGGTACAGAAAAAAGGAAGGTCTAGACTACTTTGACACATACTCTCTAGAAAAAAGGATAACATCAATTAGGATGTTGAGAGCACTAGCAGCAGCGCATGATCTTAAAATCCACCAAATGGATGTAAAGATAGCCTTCTTAAATGGAGAGTTGGAGGAAAAAATTTACATGGAACAACCTGAAGGGTTTATAGTTCTTTGTAAAGAAAAAAAAGTGTGCATACTTGTGAAACAACTTTATGGACTCAAGCAAGCACCTAAACAATGTCATGCTCAATTTGACCAAACTATGTTGGCAAATGGATTGAAGATTAACGAATGTGATAAATGTGTTTACATTAAAAATGTTATAAATAATGAAGTCGTTGTTTTTTTGTATGTTGATGACATGTTAATAATGAGTAAAGACATTGACGATATAAATTCTTTTAAGCGCATGCTTTCCAGCATGTTTGATATGAAGGACTTAGGAGTTGCTGATTTGATCATAGGGGTCAAGAAAATCAAAATATCCCAGGTACTAGAATTATCGTAATCTCATTATATTGAAAAAGTATTAGATAAGTTCAAGTACTTGAATTTAAATGTTGTCAAAACTCCAATTGATTTAAGTTGTACATTTAAAAAGAATGAAGGTCAAAGTGACTCTCAATTCGAATATGCCAGAGTGTTGGGAAGTTTGATGTATATTATGAATTGTACGCGACAAGATATAGCATGTGCTATTAGTAAACATAGTCGGTTCACTAGTAATCCAAATCAAACTCACTGGATGGGAATGAAACGTGTGTTGGGTTATCTAAAATATACATAACATTATGCTTTGCATTATAATAAATATCCTGCTGTGATTGAAGGATATGGTGATGCAAATTGGATCACTGGGTCAAATCATTTAAAATTCACGAGTGGTTATGTGTTCATATTTGGTAGGGGAGCAGTCTCTTGGAAATCGTCTAATTAGACATGTATTGCTCGCTCCACAATTGAAGAATTCATTGCTTTGGATATGGCTGGTGAAGAAGCTGAATGGCTCCAGAACTTATGGTCCAAACCTGTTGGACCTATTTACATACATTGCGATAGTCAAGAATAAATAGGTGGGGCAGGGAGCGTTATGTACAACGGAAGTCTCGTCGTATACGATGGAGACATAACACTGTAAGAAAACTGCTCTCTAGTCTAATTATCACAATTGACTATGTAAAGTTAAGCGATAATGTGTCAGATCCGCTAACGATAGGCCTAGTGATAGATGCAGTTGAAAGATTATCTAAGGGAATGGGTTTACGGCTTAGGACAAGTCAGCATGACGGTAACTCTATCTAGCATACTGGAGATCCCAAGAGTTATATTTAAGGAGAAAAACAAAGTTGTGGCTGACGGTTCGACATTGTAAATTAACTCAATCCATTGTAATGATGAAGACAATGTTCAGGAAACCTGTAAACACTTTAAGGATTGTTAATGAGGTAATAAAGCTTAAAGTTTTTAATGATTTTCTATGTTTTGTAGATTATACCAAATAACGTATCTACAAGATGACAAGGTTAGAAATAACCTATGTGAATGTGAAGTGGAAGTCATTTCAAAGAGAATATTATGTCAAAAGTCTGTCTCTATACACTTGTGATAATAGGAGGTGTCCATGGATGAAACGAACACAACCATAAGAAACATAAGTAGTAAAGGATTATTTGTGTGTCATATGATTGTCAAGGTATACACCAAAGATCGACGGTTCATAGATATCATATCTATAGATTGACCGAGTATATCCAACGTATGTTAACTATGAAAAGTCCAAGGGGAAACCTACTTATATAGATGCAATTAATCCTTTCCTGTAAAGTACACAATTGTCCATTCATTCCTATTTTATAACCATTCACCATCAATGTGGGAGATTGTTGGGTATGTAGCAAGAATTGATAGGAAATAGAGGGAAAGAGAGGAATTTGAAAAGTTGAGAACTTGAAGAGTTATGAACTTGAAAACTCTAATGCTTTAATGAAAAGGCATTTTTCCCTCATTGGTGGTTGAAAGAAAAATAGGAGAGTTTAAATACAGAAACACTCAAATTAATTGTTAAAAGGGTTGGAAGAGGGACCCCCCTCGCATCGTCGTCATCTTCGCTCGCTCGTCTCGACTTCGGCTACGGTAACGGCTACGGCTATGGCTACTGCTTTGTCTTTGGCTTAGACAAATGATCGAGAGATTATTTTTTGGACAAAGTTTGTTTTATTTATTTATTTATTTATTTATTTATTTAATTAAATTGCAAAAAATGTTTTCAACTTATTTGTTGATAAAAGAAGTTGAAAATTAATCGAAATGTTTTAAATTTTTAATTGATTAAACCGACCCGACTTGGATCAGTGCACGACATGTGTTATTTAAAATTTCTCGTTTTATATAAATTTCCCGCCATGTCTGTTCTGAAAGGTTTCAACTTTCACGAACAGTCAATACCATTTGAAAGGTTGCAAACTTTCTTTAACGATCGTGTGAATTTTCAAAGGGTTGCAACCTTTCGGAACCTGTTATTCTTGCCTATAAATACCCCTCATTCTTTAAAATATTTCCTTACGAATTTTCTGATCTTCTTCTTCTTCTTCTGCACACATTTTTCTTCGTGTACTTTCGTATTGTTGATTGGTTCGCTGACAGTACAGTTTTTTGTATCTGCACTCTGCTGATTGAGATCATTTTACCCTGGGAGGTCATATGACAAATCAAACCTCAGATACTAGAGGGGAATAATTTCATTAAGGGAATACTATGAGTTTAGTGGACTTGATATTTTTTCGATTTAAGAGGTTTTTTTAGATTTTGGTTTGTTTTTTACAGATTTTAGTTTTTGTGAATTAAATTTCTGTTCATATCTCTTACTGGTACTATAAATTTAAGTTACTTAGTGTTTTTGAAAAATTAATTAGAATCACTAATTTCTGGTTTTATAACTCAGATTGGCAACACAATTCCCTTGATAAACTGTTGGATGAGTTGTTTAACTCAAAATTCTTTTTCAGTATGTGCTACAAATCCTTTTAACCATCTCAAATTAAAAGACAATCAGAAACTTACTCGTGGTCCTGTTTTTGCTTTTTACTAGGTGTGTGGTTATATCACGTTTGTCTATTTAGTTGGAGAAAAAGATGAAATATAAATCAGTTTATTCAAATGAAACATCCATGCAAGCATATTTAATTGTTTGTTTTTTAATGTTCGACTTGTACCACCATTACTTCTATAATTTTAGAAATTATTTGTTTCATAGGTACATTAACTAAAGATCAAGCAAGAGTTGTACCTATTATAGATCTCATTACAATTGAAGAGATTGATCCCTTTAGGACTTCATGGAAAGATACTAAACATCTTGATTACCATCTCATGTATTCCACCCTATGTAGTAATAGGATGAATATTTGATAAGAAATACATTTTTGATTGATTTTATCTCTTTTTTCAATTGTATTTTCATTTTTTACAATAATTGTAGAAAATTAAATCATTTATTAAACTTCATGAACAATTCTAGAAATAAAAAGATGGATGTCTTTTGATACACTTAGTAAAGAATCCTTGGATGGAGTAGAAGAATTTTTAAACCATAAATTTTCTAAAAAACAGGCATGAGAGAATGATATCAAGTAAATCGAGCAACTGCTTATAATCATGTTGTTGTTAATGGTATTATGACATCATATGATATCTGGTTTTGTCACAAAGAGTCTCTAGAGGGATTAGACAATATTGAAGTAAATAATTAGAAGCAAACAACTGTAAGTGGTGATGATATCAGAGGAATGATACATGATGCCTTTGGAGGATGAATAGAGTTTATATATAGTCACATCAATGGAAGAGGTTAAATGGAACAAAATGTACATGATAAAGTTGAACATACATCGGAAAAGCAACCTCATCCAGAGATGGATATGTTTGAATGACTCATGAAGGAAGCAAATAAAGATTCATATCTTGGTTGCAGGAAGTTTAGCAAATTATCCTTTTGTTTTATATCTATGGTACAAAATACATTTTTTCAAATGGTCAAATGAATCCTTTAATTCATTGCTTGGACTACTAAAGGACGCGCTACATGAAGGATATGAATTGCCTTCTTCTTTCTATGAGACCAAAAAGTTAATTGAAGCTTTGGGTTTTAAGTATAAAAAGGTTCATGCTTGTCCTAATGATTGTATGCTTTCAGGAAAGAATTCCCTCATAAGATTTTTAATGAATGAAAAAATTGTGGGGCTTCTACATGGAAAAATAATACTAAAAAAATTACAGGCAAGGTCGTAAAGTATTTTATTTAAAACCAATGTTGCAAATTTTATTTATGTCTTCAAATTTTTCTAAAGCAATGAGATGACATCATGAAGACAGCAACAAAGATGGAGTACTATGACATCCTGTAGATTCTGAAGCTTGGAAAAGTTTTGATAGTAAGTATCCAGAATTTGACAAAGATCCACACAATTTACGTCTAGTATTAGCTTTTATTATTTTAATCCATTTGGCACAATGCCAGCGGTTGATAGTACATGGCCAGTTATTTTAATGCCATACAGTCTTCCACCATCGATGTGCATGAAGCAAGAGTTCTTGATTCTATCTTTGTTGATACCTGGACCAAAATCTCCCGGAAATAATATTGATGTCTTTTTGCAGACGTTAATAGAAGAGTTAAATGAATTATGGGATGTTGGGATAGAAACATATGATAAGGAATGTTACAAATGCGAGCAGCTCTAATGTGGACTATAAATGATTTTCCATCATATGATAATCTTTCTGAATAGAGCACTTCTGATTGGTTTGGATGTCCTTTTTGCAACGTAAATACTCATTATAGAATACTCCATATGGTAACAAGTATTGTTTCATGGGTCATCAATGCTTCTTGATATTGAACCACAAATATCGGAATGATTCTAAATCATCTGATGAAACTAAAGAAATAAGTGTTGCACCCTCTACAACATCTGGTTCACATGCGATGAACCAAATGAAAGATATAAAGTTTACTCTTGGAAAGTATGAAGGGGTATGTGGGGTGAATAATCACACATGGAAAAAGAGAAGCATTTTCTTTGATATTTCTTACCGGGAGTATAACTTGGTGCGCCATAATCTTTATGTGATGCATATAGAAATAAATGTGTGTGAAAACATAATGTATACACTATTGGAAATTTATAAAAAATCTAAAGACAACTTAAATGCTCGATTTGATTTGAAGGATATGAAAATAAGAACACGCTTATGGACTTAGTGTCGATCTAATCAGAGGATGTATCTTCCTCCTACTGATTTCACCATGTCTTCAAAGAAGAAAGAGTTGTTTTACGATGATTTGGAAAATGTCAGGTTTCCACATGGCTATTCCTCTAATGTCGAATGTTGGATTCACAAACGAAAGCTATCTGGACTAAAAACTCATGATTTTCATATTATAATGCAAGAGCTTCTTCCTTTTGCCTTATTAAGACCAATAGATAAAAGAACCAGTTCTGTTTTAATTGAACTATGCACATTCTTTCCTATTTTATGTAGAAAAATGTTAAAACTAGATGAGTTAAAGTTACTTGAAGAAAGAGTTCCAAAAATATTGTCAACTATGGAGAAGATCTTTCCACTTTAATTGTTTACTATTATGTGGTTACTCACTTAGCAACAGAGGCTAGACTTGCTGGGCCAGTACATTATCGTTGGATGTATCCAATTGACAGGTACAAAGAATATCACTGAATCTTCACTGTATTTTTTTAGTTCGTAAATCTTATAATTTCAAAACTGTAATATTTACCAAATTATATAGGTAATTAGGTACTTTAAAATCATATGTTCGCAATCGTGCATGACCAGAATGTTTAATAGAAGAAGCATACATAGCAAATGAGTGTTTGACATTTTGTTCATGATATTTGGATTGTGGAGATTCAAGTTCTTATTGCTCTAAAACATTAGATAATCAATTTGAGCATGATACCATTGATTATGAATATCTTTTTCCTATTGTTGGGGAGTCAGATGGTGGATTAGATGTATATATGTTGGATGAGAAAACGTGGTTACAAGCACATACACGTGTTATTTAAATGTGAGTCCGAGGTTGTTGAGAATTATAAAAAGTTAGTTTTAAATCAATCTATTTATCCATATATCTATATAAATGTGTTATTTGATTAAAAAATGATAGATAAGAGTTATGTAAATAGTAAAAATATTGTTGAAATCAAGAGATCACATCCTAAGCATCGTTTGAATCAACATCAACTTGACTGTCTACATTTTCATACATTTGCAAAGTGGTTCAAGGAAAAAGTAAGTAGAACGTCTAATTCATTGTTGAAGCTAAAATCTTGTTTTTGTACTTATACGGTTCTTATTATTGTATCTTTCAATAAATGTTAGGTAAATAAGTTAGAGGCTACGTCTAACATCACAAAGGATGTGAGAGTCCTCGCACAAGGGCCATCTTTTATTACTAGAAGATCCAATGCATTCAATGTAAATAATGGGTATCCATTCCGAACTAAACAAAATTAAGAGTTCAAGGATACACAAAATAGTTGTGTTATGATTGTTTCAAAGACTAAAAGTTATGCAGGTACAAGTGACAATACTCCAAAGTCAACAAATATCACATAACTATGGTAGACTGAATGATATTGTGGAGTTAAACTATTATGAAAAATTTAAGGTTGTCTTGTTTAAGTGCAATTAGGTTGATGTAACCAAAGGTAGAGGAGTTGAGAATGATGAACTGGGTTTCACACTTGTGAATTTCTCATGCCTGGCTGACACTGGAAATCGAGAACGTCATGAGCCTTTTATTTTTGAAGAACAATCTCAACAAGTAATATTTGTTCAAGATCATGTAGATCATGAATGGTTTGTCCCTGATTAATTAAACCGCGAGACATTTTTTATATGGGAGATGAAAATAGTGTACAATTTGGGTAATCAATGCAAAGTTATCTCACAAACTTGTCTCTCTTAGAAAATGCTTGTGCTCCAGAGAATGAGTGGATGATTGGGTTCGAAGTGGTGTTGATGGGACAGAAATTGAAACAGACATACATTCTCTAGCTTCTACGAATGATGGTGAATCTAATGATGAGGTAGGAAATGACATTGTGAATGAAAGTGTTTTTAAATAGGATAGGTGGTACCTATAAAATAACATGTTTGTAAGTTTATTGAAGAACTTCTATGGATCTGTTTGAATTTAATTCAAATAAAATATCTTTATTGAATTCAATTTGACTAAACTGTTTGCAAGTTTATTTGTTTTGTATTTTAGCTCTTAGATTGTGATATGATATGGTGTTCTTATGACCGGATAACTGATTTTCGTCGCTAAGATTTTTTTGTGTGCACAATTCAGTAATTATGTGTTTTTAGTAACTTGAAGAGATGATGCTTGAGAAGGAACAATGCAAAGTAGAGGTGCAAGCACCTTATTTATTGAACAACATGAAGAAGCTTTGCGATATTCTATTGAGCAGCTAATTGATGATCAAGATAACTCTGCAGCCCAACGTTATATTCAGCAATTGGTAGATAATCATAAAAACTCTATAGACCAAGCAGCACATGATGGTGAATCGAATGAGTGATTGTACTGTAAATGTTTTAAGTGGCGTCAATAATGAAAAATAAACAGTTCATATTTTTAATCTAGTGGACCAGGCTTAGAGCTTTGTATCTATCTGCATTAACATGCTTGCCTAATCACGATTTTCACATGTTTGTATTGAACTTGAATTTCTTTTTATTATATTGAAAGAAACTGCAGATTAAAAATTTTTCAAGTTGTCTTCATTCTGGTTCACAATGTGAATTCTAAATAGGAAACATTTAGCTGTACAATTTTTGATTGATCCTCCAATAAAAATGACAATAGGAAAGACATCGAAGGAAAGCCATCAATATAACTACATCATCCAATCGTAGGAAAGGATACAATAGCAAACTGTAGGACTCCAAGATGGCCAGCAAGTCTAACATATAATGTAAGCAAATTGAGCAAGTGTCGTTAACCACCATGAGAAATTTAGCACTATAACTCAAGCCGCTAGCTCCAAATTCATTTTTATCATGAACAACTCGATCAACAGAGTATGGCTCGCGAGTGCAACGAAAACGATAATGGCCATAACCATCATATTGCTTTGGTCTTAAAGGAAATTCTGAATAAGAAAGTTCATTCATATGCAAATAGTTGAGGAATCATCCAAATAGAAAATTTACCTGCCCATTTTGATTGATCCCCTTAAGTAAAGGCTAATATGGAGAGAACATTAACTTTTAAAGTACTAAATGCCCTGTGTTTATTAATCGAGAGAATCTTTCAGGTATTTAAACATATGTATTTTTCCATTTGAATGAGTTCCATTTTTTTTCATTATAGGTAACTTATCGACAAAAAAGCCTAATGGTTCTGATTTACTAAAATATGTTTGGAAACTTCCTCCCGAAAAGACAAATGATGTGCTGTTTAATAGTCATCAATAATCTGTTAGGAAAGAGCGACGAAAGCTTGCTAGCTTCTAGGAATTGTTGCGAGAACTCCAGAACTAACACCTCAATATGTTGATGATTGGAGAAATTTTGACAACGAGCAAAAGAAGAAATTGGTGGATTTTATAAGGGTATGAGTTACTTTTATTACTATGAGAACAAAATTATTTTTTACATGATATTATCTTTTATATATCGACTTTAATTTTTCAGAGAAGTTCTATTTTCCAAAACGTGGAGAAGCGTTTGTCTTGAAGTCACTAGGAAAAATAGGAAAGACTACAAGTGTGAAATTAAAGATGCGTATATGTCAAAATATAAGACTAAAGACTCTTTGCTTAAAAATAGACTAAATCAAATATCGAGAGATCAATGGAGTGGTTTAGTCTCTTATTGGGTTTCTCATAAAGCAAAGGTATAAAACAATCTTCACAACACACCTACTTTATTAATTTAACTATGTGTTGATTTTAGTTATGCTACATTTTTTAAATAATTTGTAAGATATTATTTAAATGTTTGAACAACAGAGACGTACCCAAGCCAATAGAAACAATAGGGCCAATCAAAAGATAACTCACACAAGAGGATCCAAAAGTATTACTACATTAATGCATGAATAGGTAAATTTGTGAAACATATTTTTAATATTTTTTGTCACTTATATCTGACATCAGTTCTATCACTTAGGCTTAAAATGAAATAGAGCCCACACGAGCAGAAATTTTCTTAATAACTCATAAATAACGTGTGGATGGTAGATTACTGGATGATGATTCTTCCAAGGAAATCGTAAGATTTCTTATCAACATAATTTTTAAAATTATGAAACAATTAATTATAAACATTACAAATGAATAAGATAATTCCAATTTTGATTTATTGTGTATCCTATGACAAGGAAATGATAAATGAAAGGATGAAAAAGAATGAAAGATCTATCGACAAACCACCTCACTGTGTTTCTTGGGAAGGTGATGTGTATTTTTAAGTGTTGGGAAATAAGAAGAGTGGGTATGTTCTTGGTTTAGGACATGGTCCAACTCCTTCAGTTCTATGGAGTAGGAAATCATCCATAGAAAAGATTGTTGTAGAAGATTAATCTTATGAGGTTGTACAAAGGTTAGAACAAGAAATAACTGAGTCAAAGGACAAACAAAATGAAGAAATGGATCTGATGAAAAAAAATCACGAGAAGATTCAACAAGAATTACTCCAAATGAGACAGTTCATGCAAAAGTATGCTCCTAATGAATCTCTTCCTTAAGTTATCGATGTCACTTAAAATGAAGAGGTAACTATATGTTACAACTCTTAGATATTTTTAATGAAATATTAATCATATAAATGTAAAAAATATCTTAATGCTTACAGGTTCCCAACCATAATATAGGTCAAGAAGGAAGACCACAATAATCAAGGATAACTAGTAATGCCGAAGTTACTTTACCTCCTAGTACTACTCATCTTTATCATTTTATGCTATTCATTGAGTTTTCATTACTAGTGTCTATTGTCTTTAATTTTAATAGATTTGTTCACCAATTTAACTCACAATTTGTAGTAGTAGTAGTAGTTGTAATTCCTCTACAAGTATAGACTACCATTCTTGTTCAATTTGTTTTATCTTCTGGGATTAATTTGTAGTAGTAATAGTTAGAGTTCCTCTACAAGTATAGATTATCTTTATCGTTCCATTTTTCTTATCGTCAAAAATCAAATGCATGGAATTTGTATTTTTTTTATCACTAATCAGGATCTAATTAGATTCAAAGGGGAGTTAATATATAGAATAGTGCTTGCACGGTCAAGACCTTTGTTAATTAAAAAAACCCAGTGAACTAGTTCACTTCTGTAATAATGTGTGATACTTAAACACAATAGCTATGTTTGTATATTTCCAACTGTTATATGATGAGTTGTGGACAAATAAATCCTTGATTACTGATCATTATACTCTTTCAACAATAATGGCTGCATCTTCTCGCTGTCTCGTAGTGAGAGAAGGCCATGAACTTCATACCCATGTTATTAAAAGTTTGATTACATGGAAATTTGAGTGTGGGTAATGAACTTATCGGCTTTTACACTAAGTGTGGAACCTTGAAGAATGTAGTTGATATATTTTAGCCATTCTGGTATAAAGGAACAGAAATGAATGAACACGCAGAGCAGGCATGGTCGACAATCAACTATTCTGGTCGGTTGACCGTATAGTATCTTGCGCATGTTACATTGGATGAGTATTCCTTGAAGATAAATCATAAGATCAACTACATGCTTCTAGTGGCTAACATACTCTCATATTGTTTCATGTTCTTGAACTAGTAACCCTTAGTAATTGCAGTCTTGAAAGGCTCAACTGATCGCCTAACCAGACAAACAAAAAACATGAAAAACAATCCAAATTGTTGTGAATTGTCTTGAAAATAAAAGGATAATAGGTAGTACATAAAGAAAGTTTGATTTCTCACAAACTAGTTGTACATTTATGTTTCTTTCATAGATCTGGTTCTTGATTCATTGTCTTCTATTACTTCAAAATATTGCTGGGTATCTGATATTATTCTTTTCTTTTTAAATGTTGATTTACTTATTTTCGTGTATTCCATTAATCACTTCTTTGATTTTTTTCATTTTGTTGATTTGAAGTCATAAAATAAAAATTGATGCTTCTTACTTTTAATTTTTCAGATTAGGCACATTAATTCAATAAGTTTATACTTTAGATTTCATCTATTGACATATTTCATTTTTATTTCAGGTTAGACAATCTAAAGTTTGCAAATTTCATATATGGTGATTTGAAAGACACTATTCGAAAAATACTAACAAAACTTATTTGAAGACATTATTCAATAGTTTGAACGATATAAGTTTATTTTAAAAAGTTAGGAATACCATATTTTGGACCGTACTTATTCTTGTTTCTCTAGATTAAAAGATATATGTTCTATTTTATGGATTAATAGTAATATATATACGTTTTCCCAATTAAAGAAAATTGTTGTTACTATGAGGCTCTTTTTTGTAAACATGTTTGTTTGTTTTTTTATGGACGTTAAAGGGGCATACTAAGATATTTTTGGAAGGTATATTGTAGTCATTACTCACAATAGCAATATTGTCGTTAAATAACTACTTTTAGCAAATATTTGTTTCAATTTATCGACTAAAACATTGGACAATAAAAGGCCACATATAGTCGATATAAATTAGTCTTAATAGCAAAAATAATTGCCACAAACAATCGCTGTTAACTACTACCTTTTAGAGGCTATATTCATAGTTTTGTTGACTAAATAAATTGATGCTAATAGAACGTAGTTTACTGAAATAAACTACCTTTAGCAGCCAAGACAATTGACGCAAACAATTGACAATAAAAGTACTACCTTTTACTGGATATTTATTAAGATTTATCGACGAAATCCATGGACATTAAAGGATAATAGTTAGAATGTATGAATTACCTTTAACAAGCAATATAATTTCAATAATCAATTGCCATAAAATCTGGTTTGTAGAGGAAATTCATGCTAACCTTTACCAGCATTTCAAACAATCGCCACAATAGCCTTTGCCGACCCAACACTGCCGGCTAAAGTTGATTGGCCGGCATAGAGTATCGCGGCAAATGTTATTGCCGCTAAACTCTAATTTTATTGCCCCTAAACGGAAATTTTGTAGTAGTGTCGGGAGGAATATCGAGAAGGTCATTAGGAATGACCTCCAAAAATTCGCTAACTACGGGGACCAACTCAATGAGAGGAATTTCGTAGTCTAAATCATGAACTCTTATAATATGGTATAAGCATACTTTAGATACTTTTCAAGATTTAAGAATATGAGATTATACGACCTCTAGGAATACAATTTCACCCCTTCCACTCTAAAACAGACTCATTTGGAAAGTTAAACTTCACCACCCTCATTCTATAATCTATAGAGGCAAAGAAAGCATGCAACCAATCCATACCCAAGATGACATCAAAATTACACATATCATGTTCTACTATTTCAACACATGTAACTATATTGGGCAAAATTATTGGAAAATTTCTATACACCCTCTTAGCAACAACCGACACATCCACCGGGGTAGACAACATAAACAGTTCGTTTAGAATGTCGGGTAAGATTTAAAATTTCTTAGCTATCAAGGGATTAAAAAAGGATAATGTAGCACCCAGATCAAGTAAACCATATAAATCAATAGAGAAGACTTTTAACATACAAGTTACCACGTTAGGAGAAGTATGTTACTCACCCCCAGAGTAGAGAGCATAGAAACGATTCTTCTTCGGAGCATCATTAGAGTCACTTTCTTGAGCTTGATCACTACCCTTGTCTTGACCCTCACATTTGGGCAATCCCTAACTTTACGCCCACTTTTACCACAACCAAAACAATTATCCGTTCCTTCAAGACAATCACTATAGTGCTTCTTGATACACTTTCCACAAGTTGGCTTCTCATTTGGTGAACTAGTGCCTTTTCCCTTTTTTGGATTAGGTTAGACACCCTACCATCCCTAGAGTTTGAAAACTTATAATGAACTTGATTCGAAACCCTCTTCTTTAACCTAGGACTGTCTTGAATCTCAAGTCTTGCCTTTGAAGAACCACCATCAAAAGATCTTGCCTTCTTAGCATCTCTATTCGTCCTCTTACACCTTGCCTCTTCCACTTGTTGTGCATGAACCATGCGACTAGAAATAGTCATATTTTCATGTACCATAACTGAATGAAACAATTCTTGCCAGTAATCCGACACTCCCATCACGAAGCGGTTCATATCATCCCTAGGGTCAGAAACCAAAGAAGGAGCAAATTTTGACAATTTAGTTAAATTGAAACAATGTTCAAGAACACTAGTACTTCTTTGGCGAAGGTTGATAAACTCCACCACCTTTGCTTCCCTCTTATATATAGGAAATAACCTATAAAGAAATGACTTCTTGAACACTTCCCAAGTCAACGGTCAACCCGTAACGACCTATTATCCCTCCTTTGGACATACCTTGTTTGGGCCACATCTTTGATTTGGTAAGTGGCTAATTCGACCTCTCTCTAGTAGACAACCCCATATCATAAAGGATCTTGTAGATTTCATCAATGAACTCATAGGTTCTTCTTCACACTTGGATTCATAGAATATAAGAGGATTCTTCCTAGTCAAATCCCTTAGATGGGAGTACATTGTAGAAACTTGTTGGTTTGCTCAAGGTACAACATCCTGATCATCTTGGGCCGTCATGGCTTGTGCCTAAGTAGTTGCGGCTTGTTCTTTGGTAGTAATGGCTTGGGCCTTTTGAAATAGATCAGCCCTTATAGAACCTTCCGTCAAAGGAGGAGGATCGACTGGGGCTTGGTCATCATTCACATCTTATTAAAGTGGACGAACTTGATCACCACGTGGAGCAACTCTCGTGTTGGCAATCTCTTCTTCAAGTCTTCATGCCACATTCCTTCATGTATTCATTGCCTATAATCACAATAAGAGGATTATATGCAAGCACATAGATCTAACACTGTAAAGGCATGTAAATCGACTTCCAAGAAAGTGAGAGTTTCATAAGCATCATAAAGGTTCCTATTCATAAGTGTGGCACACTTCACAATTATGAATACGAACCTACATAAAAGTTTTTGAGAGAGACATAGAATAAAATATATTCCACCTCCCTCTAATACAAAGTTTGTCACATCCGAGAATACCCCTTCGATCTAACCGGCTCATCGTCCTCTTTAAGGACTAAGACTAGCCTCTTAGAGTACATTATTACATTCATAGGTAAAATTTATAAATTTGGCTAAGTCACTTGTTCTCCTATTTTTAGTCAATTTAGGATAGGCATTTTGATAGTTAGTTAATTAAGTTATTTAATTAAGTTAATTAGACAAATTGAATTAGTCAATATTAGTTCCTAAGACTTAGACTCACGATAAACCACTAGAAACTCATGACTTAAAACAGTAAGCAAACGTAAGAAAAATAGAGGGACAATAGGTCGTTGAGGGGTGGTCCGGTGACTTGGGAGATATTTAAGGCGTATTTTTTATATCAATTCTTCCCTTGAGAGATGAGGGAGGAGACAATGTCGGAGTTCATGAATCTTCTCCAAAGACGGAAGATTGTCCATGAGTAATCTTTGAAATTCATTAAGTTGTTCAAATATGCTCCTTCTTTGGTCTCCGATCCTAGAGACCAAATGAGTCGTTTTGTGATGGGGGTGTTAGAGGACTTAAAAGAGGAGCGCCAATAGGCCATTCTACATGACAACATGAACATTTCCCGTCTTATGATTTATAGAAGAAGGGTTGAAGAGGAAAGGGCTAAGCGAAAAAGTAGAGATGCTAAGAGGGAAATATCATTTGATGGAGAACAAGTAAAATATGAACACCAAAGGCCCGGAGGAACACTTCAGAGAATGCCCATCCCGGAATGGAAGTGGGAAAGGATTGCAATGGATTTCGTGGTTGCTCTTCCAAAGACATTGGGAAAGTTTGATTCTATTTGGGTAATTGTTGATAGGTTAACTAAGTCTGCTCACTTCATTCCAGTCAAGGTTACTTACAATGCAGAGAAGTTAGCCAAACTTTACGTCTCGAAAGTGGTGCGATTGCATGGGGTTCCACTCTCCATTATATCAGATAGAGGTACGCAGTTTACTTCTAAGTTTTGGAAAACATTGCATGCAGAATTGGGTACTAGGCTGGACCTTAGTACTGCGTTCCATCCTCAGACCGATGGTCAGTCTGAGCGAACGATTAAAGTATTGGAGGATATGCTTCGTGCATGTGTGATAGAGTTTGGTGGCCATTGGGATAGCTTTTTGCCCTTAGCGGAGTTTTCATACAATAATAGCTATCACTCAAGTATTGGTATGGCCCCATTTGAAGCATTGTATGGGAGGAGATGTAGGTCTCCCATTGGTTGGTTTGATGCATTCGAGGTTAGACCTTGTGGTACTGACCTTTTGAGGGATTCGATAGAGAAAGTGAAGTCTATTCAAGAAAAGCTTCTAGCGGCGCAAAGTAGACAAAAGGAATATGCAGATCGAAAGGTTAGAGACTTAGAGTTCATGGAGGGTGAACAAGTCTTGTTGAAAGTTTCACCAATGAAAGGGGTGATGCGGTTTGGTAAAAGAGGTAAACTAAGCCCAAGGTATATTGGTCCCTTCGAAGTACTTAAACGAGTAGGGGAGGTGGCTTATGAGTTAGCCTTGCCTCCAGGGCTGTCCGAAGTACATCCGGTATTCCATGTGTCTATGTTGAAAAGATATCATGGGGATGGAAACTACATTATCCGTTGGGATTCAGTTTTACTTGACGAGAATTTGTCTTATGAGGAGGAACCTGTTGCCATTCTAGATAGGGAAATTCGCAAGTTGAGATCAAGGGAGATTGCATCCATCAAGGTGCAATGGAAGAATCAGCCGGTTGAAGAAGCAACTTGGGAGAAGGAGGTCGATATGCGAGAAAGATACCCACACCTGTTTACAGATTCAGGTACTCCTTTTCGCCCTTGTCTTCCTTCTTGTGATCGTTCGGGACGAACGATGGGTAAATTGGTATCTATTGTAATGACCTGTTTAGTCGTTTTAAGTAGCAGACTTCAATTCTGGAAAAACTGGCAGAAGCGACGGACCTCACGACGGACCGTCATGAGCACGACGGACCGTCGCAGGGTCTCGTTTCAAAACACTTAGAAAAATCTGAAATTGGGTACTGAAAATCGACTCTCTGAACTTCGTGACGGAGTGGCAGGACGGACCGTCGCAGGCTCGATGGCCCGTCACAGGCCATCCACTTAAAAACGAGTCTCTGTAGCATGCGACGGACAGCAGGACGGACCGTCGCAGGCGCGACGGCCCGTCACGGGCTACGCAATCCCAGTTCGGGTCGGATTTCTTTATACGTTTTAAGGGACGTTTTTGACTATTTCTGCTTAAATTATAAAGTTAGGGGGTTAATGTTAATAAGTCTAATTACTTGGGGGTTAAAAGAGTTAACCTTAAGTTAATTAGTGGGGTATTATTGGCATCTTTTATTCTTAATTACATACTAATTAGGGTAAAAGAAAGAGGGTTTGAATAAAGAAAAAGAAAGAGAACGAGTAGAGAGAGAGAGAGAAACGAAGAGGATAGCAAGGATTCTAAGAAGATAGCTTGTTGATCGCAATTCTTCGGTGGAGGTAGGTTATGGTTTTCATGCTATTCTTAGTAAACTCTTAATAGTGAATGATATGTGTTAGTAGTATTGTAAACCCTTCTATATGCTTAATTGTATGCTTGCATGAATGATGTGATTATGTAATTGTGAATAAACAAGCATGATGAAGCTTTTGAATACCAAATCTTGAAAGAAACCCTAATTCACTTGTTAATGATGATGCCTTGATATAAAAGAAGGCTTGATAAATTATATAATGAGATTGATGATGCCTTGGTATAAAAGAAGGCTTGATAAATTATATAATGAGATTGATGATGCCTTGGTGTAAAAGAAGGCTTGATGAATTAGGGGATCGGGTGCCACGTTCCGGTACCAGGATAGAATATGAGGATCGGGTGCCACGTTCCGGTACCAGGATAGAATATGAGGATCGGGTGCCACGTTCCGGTACTAGGATAGAATATGAGGATCGGGTGCCACATTCCGGTACCAGGATAGAATATGCGGATCGGGTGCCACGTGCCGGTACCAGGATAGAATATGAGGATCGGGTGCCACGTTCCGGTACCAGGATAGAATATGAGGATCGGGTGCCACGTTCCGGTACCAGGATAGAATATGAGGATCGGAGTGTCACGTTCCGACACCAGGATAGTATATGAGGATCGGAGTGTCACGTACCGACACTAGGGGAATAAAGATAATGAATCTTGAAAGATGATAATATATTCAAATCTAATGAAGCTAATTCCCAAATGAGTATGATGAGGAGGCGTGAGTCCCCATTGATGTGCTTGGTGTTGTAACCAAGGGTTATGGTAACTGTAAATGCTGCATGCTAAGGATATTAGTTGATTTTGTAATATTGCTTAATATATACTGTTTTCTATTTTGAGTTGGCCGATGATATCTACTCAGTACCCGTGTTTTGTACTGACCCCTACTTTTATGTTTTCTTCTTGTTTATTTGTGGAGTGCAGCAAACGTGCCGTCGTCTTTGACTCAACAGTAATTCAAGTCAGTCTTACTACATCGGAAATTCAGGGTGAGCTAATGCTTCTAGCTTGGACTGGATCTTCTTCTTCAAGTCTTGATGCCTTGAACTTCCGGCATGGACTAGCTTCTTATGTATTTTTAGCTTTTGGAATACTCTTAGTTTAGTCATTTGATCATAGATGTTCTTGTGGTGATGACTTCCAGATTTTGGGGATAATAATAGTTATTGATTTTATTAATGAGTTAAGTCTTCCGCATTACTTTCTGTTGATATTATATTGAAATGTTAAGGTTTAGATTGGTTGGTTCGCTCACATAGGAGGGTAAATGTGGGTGCCAGTCGCGACCCGATTTGGGTCGTGACAACAAGACTCTGTTACACGTGGCTTGTGAGACTTTGGACCCTAAGATTTTCTACATAAACTTATGATCAAATACAAAGTTTCTAATGATCTTGGAGTACCCTTCCCCCCACCCAGGATCTAGACGGCGTACTTCACCTCTCGGAGGTCTTATAAAAGCCTCTTAACTTTCATTCATCACATAGGTATGTAAAGTAGTGCGGAATTCAAACATTTTACAATAAAGTAAATGAGGAAACTCTTTTATAAAATGTAGGAAGAACTAAGTCTCGTCATCACAAGTATTTTTAGACACATCTTATTATCATGGGGTCACGGCTCTTACGTATAAAATAAAATCATGCCTGATAAAAAGACTTTAATAGAAAGAAAACTAGAAATAATATCTATATCCTCGAACATATGAGGACGTACCAAGAACCTTTAGTTAAAAATCGACTTCCCAAACTTAAAATCTAGGATCCTCACTTCCTTCCACCTAACTTGTATAAATAGAGAAGAATAAGGAGTTTGTACAATTAAGCACTAAGTATACCAATCATGCAAAAAGATGCTTTACAGCGGACATTTTAGATGAAATCTATTTTTCGTGCTTTTTTTTATAAAAATTCATGAACCAAGTGTAAATAACATCATACAAGTCATCATCAGCATAAAAGGTGATACTTGAATCATTCTCAACATACAACCATATTCATTGAGTAAACAATTATCCATTTAGACCCTCTATCAAAAGTTACCCTAAGACTCACCTAGGTAAGACATCAAGAGACCGCCTATGCAACCTCATTAATACACACCTATGTGATCCAAAAGACTACCAAAGATAAGGATACTTCCTTTTCATCACAACTCAACAAGTCATCACTCATTATTAGAGGTACTAAAGTAAACATTCATTTATTTAGGAACTTCACACAAATATCATCCCCTAGGATAACACTAAGTTACAGTAGTGCAATGTGAAAGTAGCATCCTATTCTACTACTCCCACTTATTGATCCTTTGGAACCACCCTAGACTAGGCATATCACATTCAACCATTCACATAACCTTTATTAACATTAGACATAAGACCAACATGCTTCACTAACATTAGACATAAATTCAACTTACATCATTAACATCATATAGTAACCCATTCATACATTAACATTGCAAGGACACACCAAGACTCCCTCTAAATGCCTACTTTTGCAATGCATAGATGGTGTCCCATTCCACCACCTACCCTAATCAGTGCACCATTGGTAAGACCTAGTTCATTACATTCATTTGTGGGGGCTATCTTTAACTGACATAGAACATGCTCTCTTAACATGGGATCGCAGTATTAATCCCTTCTAGATGAGGGATTCCCACTTGCCTAAGGTAGGGTCATTTTTTTGCCTTTACGTGGAACACAACTAGCTAGTATCATCTCAAGAGGTTGATTTTGAATACTAGATCTCTACTCATGAAGAGTATCCACCCCTTCTTAAATCATCTAGGTGCTAAGCATTAATCCCCAAAGAGTTTTAGACTTTCATTACATTCATTAGCTATAGGTTAAAGGAATGCTACTAAGTACTAAATATCAACTCACAAAAAGTACTCATCCAAACCTATAATTCATTCATTGGAAAACTCTTCGGAATATTGAGGATGTTACTGGACACTACATATCTACTCACCAAGATTGTCCACCCCAAAATCCCGCATTCATTCATTAGAGTTCTATTGAGAAAACCATTCAATAGACTCTCATTCATTACATTTTCATTAACTTCATTTGTTCATGGTGTGCGTATGTGAGAAAGTATTTCACATAACCACCATCATTCATGACATTGTTTTATAAACATGATCATACTATATTCATCATAATCCACACACAACCATACTTCACATTAACATTATACTCAAAAAAATCACAACATCTTCAAGACTCACATGCATATCTTTAGATACATCTCTATACATAAGCATCATGACATTACTATACTTCACATTCAATGCCTTCTATGCCATAATCATAGTTGTCACACACACATATACTTTAATTCACATTCAATGCCTTTAAGGCCATATCACAAATCGCGCGTGCGCGCACTCACACACACACACACAAACACAAACACACACAAATATATATATATATATATATATATATATATATATATATATATATATATTAACTAAACATGGTCATCATAAATGGACCATACGACACATGATTTATTCAATAAGAACTAGACCAATTTAGGTCAACTTACCCTTCATCAAAGCCATGATTACCCTATCGATAGTTTCCAAAAATTCACCATAATTAGGCATAGATAACAATATATAACCATAATACAACATAGTATAAACACAATTCTTACAATATCCATTCACATTCATCAAACCCACTTCATAAGTCAAAATTAAAAAATTAGGATGATCATGGGTCCATGGAGTTTTTTATCATTAAACCTTCAATTAACATTGAAACATAATAATCATCCATTTAAACCTATTAATGCAAGAACGCATGCTTAGAATTTTAAATAGGATTTTTAGATCTCTTCAAAAGCCTTTGGAATGCTCCTTCAATGATATATGAATTAAGGATGAAATTTTTATACCTTAATGAAGTCCTATCCACGAAATTTCAGTTGAAAACATGAAGAATATGACCTTGTTCTTGGGAGGTTCAAAGCTGATGAATGGATGTTTTAGATAGAGAAAATGAGCTTTTGATTTTCAACATAGATTTTTGTTTTGATTGATTAACTGGGGTAAAAGTGACTTAATAACTGCTCATAATAAATCCCCAACATACCCAAAACACCCCAAAACTAATTTGACCTTTTAATTAAGTCTAATTTGACTTGGTTGCGCGTTGTGGGGGCACCTCAAAATCATGGTTCTAGAATTTTATCTGAGGTAGAATAGTTATTAAAAATTCCCCATTGCAAGGCAAAATTTTTGCATTTTATGTTTGGGGGGAACATATGCAGATTCTGTAGTATAATTTGCAACATATAATTATAACAAATGGGTCTTTTGAGGATTAATTAAATTATATTGTCACCTAATTTGTTATGTAAACCAATATATAGTCCTAGAACATGTCTATGTATCAAATTGGGGTCATGTACAACACTCTTCATAGATTATATCAATTATATTTAGAAAGACAATCATCTCACTAGTTCGTCAAACAATGACCTAGTAAATCCATATGATAGTTATGCAACACCCTTCTAAATCGTTGTTCCAAATATTATACCTTATTATTATTGATTAATTATGGTCTAAATCACTTAAATTTGGTCCAAATTTTTATTTTTCCATTCGTAAATTGTTCAAATTGTCGATTAGTGCCTCCTTGATGTTTCATCTGTTCCAACATATGCAAATTATGTTGTATAATTTGCAACAGATAATGAATCTGCTGCAACATATAAGTATAACAAATGAGTCTTTTTTAAACTAGCCCAATGATAGGCGAATCCCATTCTGTTAAACTAAAACTAAAATTGGCCCAACAAATTCTAGAAGAATATATATAAATTAGGGTTTTCATTTTTATTTCATGAATAGAGTTTTCAAATTTTTTCATCATTGTCGCTTCAGTTTTGGCGTTTCTCTCTCTCTCTCTCTCTCTCTCTCCTTCTCTCTCTCCGATAGGAACTCTCGCTTTACATGGATGTAATGATATTATTTGATTTTCTGTCAGTGTTCTCTATTTGTTTTTAAACACGCAACTAATTCGATTGGCTTTTGGTTGATATGATGCCGAATGCAATACTAAATCAAATTTGTGATGATGTGCTGTGAAAGTGCGACACAGGCATGCCACTCCCAACGTCGTCCGATCGTATGTGTTGTCCAAGGGCTATGATGGCAGGCCACGACTGACGTCTTTCAATCGTGTGATGTGCCCAAGAAGAATGATGGCATGCAACGCCCGACGTCGTCTGATCGTGTGCGCAGTCTTAGGACAATGATGGCATGCCATGTCTGACATTGTCCATCCGTGTGTACAGTCCAAGGGCGATGATGGCATGTCATACCCGACTTTATCCAACCATGTGTGTCGTCCAAGGGATATGATGATATGCAATGCCCGACATTGTCCGATCGTGTGTCCTGTCCAAGGGCTATGTTGTAACCCGTGCCCGACATCGTCTGACCGTGTGTGCTGTCCAAGGGCTACTCATGCATGCCATGCTCGACATTGCCCGATCGTGTGTGCAGTCTATTAGAGATAATGGCATGCCACACATGATGTCGGCTGACCGTGTATAATGTCTAAGGGAGATGATGGCATGCTACGTTCGACATCATCATCCTGTGTGTGCTTTCAAAAAGCGATGATGGCATGCCACACCCGACCTCATCTGTCTATGTGTGCAGTCCAAGGGTGATGATGGCATTCCACGTACAAGGTCGATTGACCGTGTGTGCTATCCAAGGGCTATGATGACATGTCACGCCCAATGTCGTTCAACTATGGGTAAAGTCTAATGGCTATGATGACATGCCACGCACAACGTCGTCTGACTGTGTGTATTTTCAAAGTTCTATGCAGGCTTGCAAGCCCCAACTTCGTTCGACCGTGTATGCTGCCCAAGGTCGATGATGGAATGTTATGCCTGACATTGTTCGACCATGTGTAGTGTACACGGTCGATGATGGAAAGCCAAGCCCGGCATCATTCATTCGTATGTGCAGAACAAGAGCGATGATGGCATGTCAAGCCTGACGTCGTCCGACCCTGTTTCTTTCCAAAGGTTATGATGGCATGCTTGGACTGATGTCATCTGGCTCTATGTGCAGTACAAGGGCGATAATAACATGCCGCGTTCGATGATGACCAATCGTGTGTGCTGTTCAAGGGCAACGATGACATGCCATGCCCAATATCGTTCAATCGTGTCTGTTGTACAAGGTCTATGATGGAGTGCCACACTCGATGTCGTCCAAACGTATGTGCTGTTCAAGGGCTACACCGGCATGCCACACCGGACTTCGTTCGACTGTGTGTGCAGTCCAAAGGCTTTAATAGCATGCCACGCCTGATGTAGTTCATTCATGTGTGTAGTACAAGAGCGATGATCGCATGCCACGATTGATGTTGTCCGGCGTTGTGTGTTTTCCAATTACTATGATAACATATCACATCTGACATCGCCTGACCATGTGTGCTGTCCAATGTCTATGAAAGCATGCCATGCCCAATGTTGTCCGAGAGCGTGTCCTGTCCATTGGCTATGTGAACATGCCACACCAAACGTCGTCCGACCATGTCTGTTTTCCAAGGGCCATGATGGCATGCCACGCCCGCCGTCGTCCGACCGTGTGTGTTGTCTAACAAATATTATTGCATGTCGCGCCCGACGTCGTCTGACTTTATATGATTTCCAAGGGCCATTATATCAAGCTACACCCGATGTCGTATGACTGTATGTGTTTTTCAATGTCTATGATAGTATGCCACGCCCGACGTCATCCGTGTGTATGCAGTACAAGGGCAATGATAGCATGCCACGCTCGACGTCGTTCGACCGTGTTTGCTATCCAGGAGCTATGATTATATGCCACACTCAAAGTCCTTCAATCGTTTGTGCTTTCCAAGGGCTATTATGGCATGCCACGACAAATGATGTCCGACCATTTTTCTTGTCAAAGGGCAATGAAAATTCCACGAGCAATTTTGTTCGACCGTATGTGTTGTCCAAGAGCGATGATGACTTGCCACACCCGACATCGTTCGACCCTTTGTACTGTCCAAGGACCATGATGGCATGCCACGCCTGAAGTCGTTCGACCGTTTGTGATTTCCATGGGCCATGATGTTATTCTACGCCCGACGCCGTCTGACTGTGTGTGTTGTCCAAGAGCTATGATGACCTACCACACCCGATGTTGTCTGACCATTGTATAGTCCAAGGGAGATAATGGAATTCCATGCCCAACATTGTTCATTCGTGTGTGTAGTACAAAAGAGATAATGGCATTTCCACAACCTACGTTGTCCGACAATATGTGTTGTCCAATTGCTATGATGACGTGCCACGCCCGACGTCATCTTACCGTGTGTGATGTCAAAAGTCTATGATTGCATTCCACACCCGTCATCGTCCTAAGTGTGTGTTATCCAAAAGTCTATGATTGCATTCCCGACCGTGTGTGCTGTCCAAGGCTATGATGGCGTGCCACACCAAACATATTCCGATCGTGTGTGATGTCCAAGGGCTAGTATGGCATGCCACACCCGATGTCTGACTCTCTGTGAATTCCAAGATCCATGATATTAAGCTACGACTGACGTCGTCAAGCAGTGAGTGTTGTCTAAGGGCTATGACAGCATACCACGCGCGACATCATCCCCGTGTGTGTGTAGTACAAGGCGATGATGGCATGCCATGCCAAACGTCGTCAGACCATTTGTGCTGTCTGAGGGCTATGATAACCTACCACACCTGAAGTCGTCCAATTGTGTGTGTTTTCAAAGGTCTATGATAGCATGCCACGCCTGACGTGCTCCGGCATTGTGTCTTTTCAATGGGCAATGATAGAATGCAACGCTTGATTTCAATCGATCGTATGTGTTATCCAAGGGTGATGATGTCATGCCATGCCAAACATTGTGTGTTCGTGTGTGAAGTCCAAGGGTTATGATGGAATTCCACGCCCGACATCGTCCCACAGTGTCTGCTTCCCAAAGGCCATGATGGCATGCCATGTTCTATGTCGTCCGACCGTGTGTGCTATCCAATGGCTACGCGGGCATGCCTCGCTCGACGTCATCCGATCGTGTGTCCTTTCCAAGGGCCACAATGGCATGTCATGCCTGACGTCATCCGACTGTGTGTGTTGTCCAATGGCTATGATGGAAGGCCACGCCTAATGTAGTCTTATCGTGTGTGTTGTCTTAGAGCTATGATGGAATGCCATACCCGACATTGTCCTATCTTTTGTGCTATCCAAGTGCCATAATTGCATGCCAAGCCCAAACTCGTCCGACCGTGTGTGTTTTCCTTAGGGGATGATGGCATGCAAAGCCTGACATCGTTCGTCTGTGTGTGTTGTCCAATGGAAATAATGGCATGCCACGCCCGACGTCAACTGATCGTGTGTGTTGTTTAAGAGATATGATGACATGCCATTCCCAATGTCTTCCAACTGGTTGTGTTATTCAATGGCTATGATGGAATTCCATACCCGACGTCATTCGACCATGTGTTGTTTACAAGGGCTACGGGGCATGCCAAGCTTGACTATGTTTGACCACGTGTGCTTTCGAAGATCGATGATGGCATGCCAAGCGCGACGTAGCCTGATCGTGTGTTGTGTCCAATGGCAATAATGGCATGCCACTGACCGTGTGTGTGCAGTCTAAGGGCGATAATGACAAGGCATGGCCAACGTCGTTTGACCGTCTGTGCTTTCCAAAGGCGATGATGTTATGCTACACTTGACATAGTAAATCTGTGTGTGTAGTCCAAGGGTGATGATGAAATGTCATGTCCGAGGTCGACCGACTGTGTGTGTTATGTAAGGGCTATGATGACTTTCAACGCTTAACATGACTCAATCGTGTGTTCTGTCCAAGGGCTATGATGGCATGCTACACCCGATGTCATTCGACAGTGTGTGGTGTTCAAGGGATACGCAGGCATGCCAAACCTGACATCATTCTATTGTTTGTGTTGTATAAAGGAGATGATGGTATGCCTCACCCGGCGTTGTCCGACTATATGTACTGTCGAAGGGCGAAGATGGAATGCCACGCCTGACATCGTTCATTCTTGTGTGCAGTACAAGAGTGATGATGGCATTCTACAACTGTTGTCGTCCGACATTATGTGTTTTCCAATGGCTATGATGACGTGCCACGCGCGACGTTGTTCCACCGTGTGTTTTTTCTAAGGGCTACTCTGGCATTCCACGCCTGAATTTGTTCGACCATGTGTGCAGTTTAAGGGAGATGATGGCATGCCACGCCCGACATTGTCAAATAGTATGTGCTTTCTAAAGGCGATGATGGCATGCCACACCTGACATAGTCCATCTGTGTGTGGAGTCCAAGGGTGATGATGGAATGCCACGTCCGACATTGGTCAACCGTGCATTCGGTACAAGGGCCATAATGGCAAGCCACGCCCTTTTTCGTCCTATTATATGTGTTTTTCAAGGTGTATGATTGCATGCTACACCCGACGTTGTCCGACTGCGTGTGCAGTCCAAGGGCAACGATGGAATTCCACCCCCGACGTTGTCTGACTATGTGTGTTGTCCAAGGGCATCTCTGGCGTTCCACACCTGACGTCGTCCAAATCTGTGTGAAGTCCAAATGAGATGATGTTATGCCACGCCAAATATCGTCTGACCGTGTGTGCTTTCCAAAGGCGATTTTGGAATGCCAGACCCAACATCGTCCATCTGTATGTGCAGTCCATGGGCGATAATTGCATGTTACGTCCGACGTCGTCTTACCGTGTGTGTTTTCCAAAGGTGATGATGGCATGCCACGCCCGATATCGTCTATCTGTGTGTGCGGTCCAAGGGAGATGATGGAATGCCACGCCTAACACCGTTCATTCTTGTGTGCAGTACAAGAGTGATGATGGCATGCCACGACTAATGTCGTCCGACATTATGTGCTTTCTAATGGCTATGATAACATGCCATGTGTAACGTCGTTCGATCGTGTGTGTTGTCCAAGGGCTACGCAGGCATTCCACGCCCGACTTTGTCTGACCATGTGTGGATTCCAAGGGCGATGATGGCTTGCCATGCCTGACATTGTCATACAGTATGTGCTTTTTTAAAGGCGATGATGGCATGCCACACCCGACTTAGTCTATATGTATGTGGAGTCCAAGGGGGATAATGGCATGCCACGTCCCACATTGGTCGACCGTGCATGCGGTCCAAGGGACATAATGGCAAGCCACGCCTTTTGTCACCCAATCATATGTGTTTTCCAAGGTTTATGATTGCATGCTACGCCCGACGTTGTTCAACTGCGTGTGCAGTGCAAGGGCGACGATGGCAACCGACGCTTAATGTCGTCTGACCGTGTGTGCTGTCCAAGGGCTTATCTAGCATTCCACGCCCGACATCGTCCAAACGTGTGTGTAGTCCAAGGCAGATGATGGTATGCCACGCCCAACGTAGTCTGACCGTGTGTGCTTTCCAACAGCGATGATGGAATGACAGGCCGAACATCATCCATCTGTGTGTGCAGTCCAAGGGCAATGATGGCATGCCACGCCCGACTTCATCTTACCCAGTGTGCTTTCGAAAGGTGATGATGGCATGCAGCGCCCGACATCGTCCGTCTGTGTGTGCAGTCCAAGGACGATGATGGAATGCCACGCCCGACATTGTACATTTTTGTGTGCAGTACAAGAGTGATGATGGAATGCCATGACTGATGTCGTCCGACATTTTGTGTTTTCCAATGAATATGATCACAAGCCACGCGCGACATTGATTGACCATGTGCGCTGTCCAAGGGCTACTCTGGCATTCCACGACCAACGTCGTCCTACAATGCGTGCAGTCCAAGGGAGATAATGGCATGCCACGCCCAATGTCATCATACAGTATGTGCTTTCTAAAGGCAATGATGGCTTGCCACGCCCGACATATGCCATATGTGTGTGGAGTCCAAGGGAGATGATGTCATGCCACGTCTAACATTGTCCGACCGTGCATGCGGTCCAAGGTGCATAATTGCAAGACACGCCGTATGTCGTCCGACTATATGTGTTTTCTAAGGTCTATGATGGCATGATACACACAATGACGGCCGACTGCGTGTGCTGTCCAAGGGAGATAATGGCATGCCACGCCCTACGCCATCTACTGTGTGTGCTGTCAAAGTGCTACTCTTGAATTCCATGCCCGACGTCGTCCAAACGTTTGTCCAGTCTAAGGGCGATGATGGTATGCCACGCTGGATGTCGTCTGACCGTGTGTGCATTCTAAAGGTTATGATGGAATGCATGACCCAACATCATCCCTCTGTGTGTGCAGTCCAAGGGCGATGATGGCATGCCACGTACGACGTCGTCTTACTGTGTGTGCTTTCAAAAGGCGATGATGGCATGCCACGCCTGAAATCGACAATCTGTGTGCGCAGTCCAAGGGAGATGATGGAATGCCACACCCAACGTCGTCAGACAATTTGTGCAGTCCAAGGGCGATGATGGCATGCCACACCAGACGTAGTTTGATGATGTGTTATTTCCAAGGGCAATTATAGCATTCCACGTCCGAGGTTTACAGACTGTGTGTGCTATACGAGAGCTATGATGACATGACTCGCTCAATGTCATTCAACTATGTGTACTTTTAAAGGTCTATGATGTCATTCCACGCCCGACGTCGTCCGACCGTGTATGCTATCCAAGGGCTGCGCTGGCATGGCATTCCCGACTTCGTTGGACCGTGTGGGTTGTCCAAAGGTGATAATGGCATGCCACTCCCAATGTTGTCCGACCTTGTGTACTGTCTAAGTGCAATGATGGAGTGCCACTCCCGAAATTTTTGAATCGTGAGTGCAGTACAAGAGCGATGATGGAATGTCACGACTGATATCGTCTGAGATTATGTGTTGTCCAATGGCTATGTTGACATGCCATGCTCAATGTTGTCCGACCGTGTGTGCTGTTCATGAGCTATGATTCGATGCCATGCCCGAAATCATCTGACAGTGTGTGTAATCCATTTGCTAAGTGAGCATGCCATACCTGACGTCGTTCGACCGTGTGTGTTGTCAAAGGTCCATGATGGCATGCCACGCCCGACTTCATCCTGACCATGTGTACTTTTCAAGGGCTATGATGTCATGCCATGGCCTATGTAGTACGACCGTATGTGCTGTCCAATGGCCTTGGTAGGATGCAATGTTCGACATCGTCCGTCCATGTGTGCTGTCCAAAGGCTTTGATAACATGTCAAGACCGAGTCGTCCGACCGTGTGTGTTGTCGAAGGGGTACGTGGCCATGCAATGATCCATTTTTTCTTGCTGTGTTTGTTGTCCAAGATACATAATAGCATGCCATCATCACCCATGGACTCCACATACAGATGGACTTTGTCGCGTGTGGCATGCCATCATTGCCTTTAGAGAGCACACACGGTATGATAATGTTGGGCATGGCCTGCCATCATCTCCCTTGGACTGCACACATGGTCTGACAACATCCATCGTGGAATGCTAATGTAACCCTTGGACAGCACACACGTTCGAACAACATCGTTCCAGGTTTGTCATCGTAGCCATTCGACATCACATAATGTCGAACGACATAAGTAGTGGCATGCCATAATCTATCTTGTACTGCACACACGAATGAACGATGTCGGGCGTGGCATTCCATTATTTCCCTTGGACAGTTTATATGGTCGGAAAACGTCAGGCATGGCATTCCATCATAGCCTTTTGGCAGAACACATGATTGAACGAAGTCTAGCGTGGCATGCCATAATAGCCATTAGACAGAACACACGGTTGAATGACGTTAAGTGTGGCATGCCATCATAGCCCTTGGATAGCACACATAGTCGGTCAACCTCGGAGGTGGCATGCCATCATCGTCTTTGGAAAGCACGCACGGTCAAACAACGTTGGGCGTTGCATCCCATCATCAACCTTGGATTACACACATAGTTGGACGACGTCGGGTGTAGAATTCCAGAGTATCCCTTGGACCGCACACACGGTCAGACGAAGTCACACGTTGCATGCCATCATCGCCCTTGGACTTCACACACAGTCGGACGACGTAGAGTGTAGCATGCCATAATACTCAATGGAAAACGTACATGGTCGGACGACATAAAGCGTGGCTTGCCATTATGGCCATTCGACAACATAAACGATTGAACGACATCAGACGTGGCATGCCATCAACACCCTTGGACTACATACACAGATGGACGATGTCGCGCATGGCATTACATCATCTCCTTTGGAAAGCACACACGGTAAGACAACATCCGGCGTGGCATGCCATCATCGCCTTTGGACAGCAAACACGGTCAGACGACGTCGGGCGTGGCATGCCATCATAGCCCTTGGACAGCACACATGGTTGAATGACATTAAGCGTGGCATGTCATCATCGCCCTTGGACTGCACACACGAATGCATGATGTTGGGCATGGCATTCAATCATCGCCCTTGGACCGTGGCATGCCATCATCGCCTTTGGTTATCATGGACAATGTCGCGCATGGCATTACATCATCTCCTTTGGAAAGCACAAACGGTATGACGACATTAGGCGTGGTATGCAATCATCTCCCTTATACTGCACACATAGATGGACGATTTTGGGACTGACATAACATCATCGCCTTTGGAAAGCACATATAATAAAACCTCATCGGGCATGGAATGCCATCATTTCCCTTGGAGTGCACACACGGTCGGACGACGTCGGGGGTGGAATGCCAGAGTAGCCCTTGGACAGCACACACGGTCGAACGACGGCGGGTATGGCGTTCCATCTTCGCACTTAGAATCCATATACAATTGGATGATGTCGGGCGTATCATGCCATCATAGCCCTTGAAAATACACATGGTGAAACGACGGAGGGTGTGGCTTGCCATTATGGCTCTTGGACCACATGCACTATGTGTTCTTTCCAAAGGCGATGATGGCATGCCACATCTAACATCGTCTGTCTATGTGTGCAGTCGAAGGTCAGTGATGGCATTCCACATCTGAGGTCGATCGACCGAGTAAACTGCCCTAGGGCTGTGGTGACATTCCATGCCCAAAGTCGTTAAACTATGAGTGTTGTCCAAGTGCTATGATGGCATGACACGCACGACATCGTCCAACTGCGTGTACTGTCCAAGGGCGATGATTGCATGCCACGCCCGATGTTTCCTTACCATATAACTGTCCACGGGTGATGAGGGAATACCACGCCCAACATTATTCATTCGTGTGTGCATTACAAGAGCGATGATTGCATGCAAATCCCGATGTCATCTTACCTAGTATGCTTTCCAAAGGTGATGATTGCATGGCACGCATGCCGTCATCCGTCTCTATGTGTAATCAATGGGAAATGATAACATGTCACAACCGACGTCGACCGACCATGTATGTTGTTCAAGGGCTATGATGACATGCCACGCCTAACATCATCCAACCGTGTGTGTTGTCCAAGGTCTATGATGACATGCCATGCCTGACCTAATTTGACCGTGTGTGCATTCAAAGGGCCTTAATGGCATACCAAGCCCGACGTCGTCCAACCGTGTGTGCTTTCCAATGGCAATGATTGCATGCCACGCACAACATTGTCTTTTTGTGTGTGCAGTCTAAGGGCTATAAAGGCATGCCATACCCGACGTTGTCCGACTGTGTGTCCTGTCCAAGGGTCATGATGGCATGCCACGCCCAATGTCGTCCGACCATTGTGCTGTCCAAGGACTTTGGTGGCATCTAATGCCTACCGTTGTCCGACTGTGTGTGTAGTCTAAGGGCTACGCGGGCATCCAACGCCCGTCTTCGTCCGACCTTTGTGTTTTCCAAGGGCGATGTGGAATATCATGCCTTATTTCGTCCATTCGTTTGTGCGGTAAAAGGGCGATCATAGCATGCCATGCTGGACCTCGTCCGGCTGTGTGTGCTGTGTAAGTGCAATACAGGCATGCCACTCCCAACGTCAACCGATCATATGTGTTGTCCAAGGGCTATGATGGCAGGCCACGCCTGACGTCGTTCGATCGTGTGTGGTGTCCAAGAAGAATGATGACATGCCACGCCCGACGTCGTCCGACCGTGTGCTCAGTATTAGAAAAATAATGCTATGCCATAACTGACACCATCCATCCGTGTGTACAGTCCAAGGGCGATGATGGCATGTTATACCCGACTTTGTCCAACCGTGTGTGTCGTCCAAGGGATATGATGAAATTCAATGCCTGACATTGTCCGAACGTGTGTTAGTCCAAGGGCTATGCTGTAAGCCGTGCCCGACATCGTCTGACCGTGTGTGCTGTCCAAGGGCTACTCATGCATGCCACGCTCGACATTGCCCGATCTTGTGTGCAGTCTAATAGAGATAATGGCATGCCACACATGATGTCGTCTGACCGTGTATGATGTCCAAGGGACATGATGGCATGCTATGTTCGACGTCGTCCTCTTGTGTGTGCTTTCAAAAAGCGATGATGGCATGCCACACCAGACATCATCTATCTATGTGTGCAGTCCAAGGGTGATGATGGCATGCCACGTACGAGGTCGAATGACCGTGTGTATTGTCCAAGGGCTATGACGACATGTCACGCCTAATGTCGTTCAACTATGAGTAATGTCTAAGGTCTATGATGACATGTCACGCTCAATGTTGTCGAAGGTCTACGCAGGCATGCCAGGCCCAACTTCGTTCGACCGTGTAAGCTGCCCAAGGGCGATGATGGCATGTTATGCCACACATTGTTCGACCATGTGTAGTGTCCACGGCCGATGATGGAAAGCCACGCCCGGAATCATTCATTCGTATGTGGAGAACAAGAGCGATGATGGCATGTCAAGCCTGACGTTGTCCGACCCTGTTTCATTCCAAAGGATATGATGGCATGCCTAGCCTGATGTCAACTGGATCTATGTGCAGTACAAGGGCGATAATAACATGCCACATTCGACGTTAACCATTCGTGTGTGTTGTTCATGGGCAACGATGACATGCCATTCCCAATATCGTTCAATCGTGTCTGTTGTCCAAGGTCTATGATGGAGTGCCACGCTCAACGTCGTCTGAACCTATGCACTGTCCAAGGGCTACGTAGGCATGCCATACCGGACTTCGTTCGACCGTGTGCGCATTCCAAAGGCGTTAATAGCATGCCACGCCTAAGGTTGTTCATTCGTGTGTGTAGTATAGGAGCGATGATTGCATGCCACGATTGGTGTCGTCCGACGTTGTGTGTTTTCCATTTGCTATGATAACATATCACACCCGACATCGCCCGACCATGTGTGCTGTCCAAGGGCTATGATAGCATGCCATGCCCAATGTTGTTCGAGAGTGTGTCTTGTCCATTGGTTACGTAAACATGCCACACCCAACGTCGTCCGACCATGTATGTTGTCCAAGGGCCATGATGGCATGCCACGCCCTCCGTCGTCCGACCGTGTGTGTTGTCTAATAACTATGATGTCATTCAACCATATGTGCTTTTCAAGGTCTATGATGTCATGACATGCCCGACTAAAGGACTTCGAACGTGGAAGGTAATCATAGCTCTTGGACAGCACACATGGTCTAACGATGTCGTGCGCGTCATGCTATCATTGCGCTTGTACTGCACACACACGGATGACGTCAGGCGTTGCATACCATCATAGACATTTTAAAACATATAAAATCCCTTAGACATCACATAAAGTCGTATGATGTCAGGCGCGACATGCCATCATAGTTCTTGGACAACACAGACGGTCGTACAACGTCGGGCGTGGCATGCCATCATGGCCCTTGGACAACACACATGGTCGAACGAAGTTGGGTGTGGCATGATCACAGCCATTGGAAAACATACACCATCGAACGACATCGATCGTGGTATGCCATCATCGCTCTTGTACTACACAAATGAATGAATAACATCGGACAAGGCATGCTATTATCACCTTTGGACAGCACACACGGTCGAACGAAGTCGGGTATGGCATGCCTGCGTAGCTCTTGGACCGAACATACAGTCGAACGACGTCAAGCATGGCACGCAATCATAGCCCTTGGACAACACACAAGGTTGAACGATATTGGGCTTGGCATGTCATCGTAGCCCTTGGACAGCACACACGATCGGTCAATGTCAAATGTGGCATGTTATAATCTCCCCTGGACTTCACATAGAGACAGATGATATCAGGCATGGAATGCCATCATAACCTTTGGAAAGCAACAGGGTTAGACGACGTCATGCTTGGCATGCCATCATCGCTCTTGTACTGCACATACGAATGAACGATGTCAGGCGAGGCTTTCCATCATCGCCCGTGGAAAGTACACATGGTCGAACAATGTCGGGCATAACATGCCATCATCACCCTTGGGTAGCACACATGGTAAAACGAAGTTGGGCGTGGCATGCCTACATAGCCTTTCGACAATACACACGGTCGGACGATGTTCTGTGTGGCATGCCATCATAGCCCTTAGACATCACTCACAGTTGAACGACATTGGGCGTGAAATGTCATCATAGACCTTCGACAACACAAACGGTCGATCAACCTCGTACGTGGCATGCCATCATCACCCTTGGAGTGCATACATAGACAGATAATGTCGGGTATTGCATTCCATCATCGCCTTTGGAAAGCACACATAGGAGGACGACGTCGGACGTGGCATGCAATCATGGCCCTTGGACATCATACACGGTCAGGCGACGTTATGTTTTTCATGCCATTATCTCCCTTAGAATACACACACGATAGGGCAACGTCGAGCATGGCATGCCTAAGTAGTCCTTGGACATCACACATGGTCGGACGACATCGGGCACGACTTACATCATAGCCCTTGGACACACGATTTGACGACGTCGGGCATGGCATGTCAATATATGCCTTGGACGACACATACGGTCGGATGAAGTAGGGTATGACATGCCGTTATATCCCTTGGACTGCAAACACGGATGGACGATGTCATGCATGGAATGCGCTATGGTCCTTAGACTGAGCACACGGTCACACGACATCGGGCGTGGCACACAATCATTTCTCTTGGACACCACACACGATCAAACGACGTCAGGCATGGCCTGCCATCATAGCCCTTGGACAACACATACGATCGGACGACGTTGAGAGTGGCATGCATACGTTGCACTTTCATACCACACAAAGTCGGACAACATCAGGCATGGCATGCCATCATTGCCCTTTTACCGTACACCCATACGATCGGACGACGTCGGGCATGGCATGCCATCATAGCCCTTGGACAGCACACATGGTTGAAGGACATTAAGCGTGGCATATCATCATAGCCTTTGTATAGAACACACAATCGGTCTACCTCGGACGTGGCTTGCCATCATCGCCCTTGGATTGCACACACGAATGAACGATGTCGGGCGTGGAATTCCATCATCGCCCTTGAATCGTACACATGGTCAGACACCATCCGGGGTGGCATGCCATCATCGCCTTTAGACATCATAGACGGTCAGACGACGTTGGGCGTTGCATGCCATAATAGCCCTTGGACAGCATACACCGTTGAATGACATTAAGTTTGCATGTCATCATAGCCATAGGACAGCACATACTACGGAACAACATCGAGAGTTGAATGCCATCATATCCCTTGGACTGCACACACAAATGGATTATGTAAGGTGTGGCATGTAATCATCTTCCTTGGACAGCACATATGGTCGGACGAAATTAGGCGTGGCTTTTGGTCATTGCCCTTTGATAATACACATGATCGGATGATGTTGGCGTGGCATGCCTTTATAACCCTTGGACAGCAGGAACAATTGGAGGACTTCAAACGTGGTTGGACATTGCCCTTGGAGTGCACACACAGATAGACGATGTAAAGCCTGGTATTCCATCTTCGCCTTTGTAAAGCATACATGATCAGATGATGTCACGCGTGGCATGCCATCATCTCCTTTGGAATGCACACACGGTCGGTCAATGATTGGTGTCGAAAGCCAGACTATCCCTTGGACAACACACATGGTGGGATGATATCGGGCGTGGCATGCCATCATCGCCATTAGAAATCACACACGTTATGAGGACGTGGGGCGTGAAATGTCATCATCGCCTTTTGACAGCTAACATGGTCGAACGAAGTCAGGCGTGGCATGCCATCATAGCCCTTGGATAACACACACGTTTGGAAGATGTTGGGCGTGGTATGTCATCATAGCTCTTGAACAGCATACACGGTCGAACGACGTCGATCCTGGCACGGCATCATTGTCGTTGGACATCACACACGGTTGAACGATGTTGGGCTTAGCATGTCATCATAGAGAAAAGATAGCAGACACAGTCAGTCGACTTCGAACGTGCCATGCCAATATCTCCCTCTAACTACACATACAAATTGGCGATGTTGGGCGTGGCATTTCATTATTTCCTTTGGAAAGCACACACAATAAGATGATCTCGAGTGTGGCATGACATCATAGACCTTGGTAAACACAAATGGTCAGACGAAATAGAGCGTCGCTTTCTATTATGGCCCTTGGACCGAATACACGGTTGGACGATGTGGGACGTGGCATGCTATCATGGCCCATGGAATGCACACAGATATGGACGATGTCAGGCGTGGCATGCCATCATCACCTTTTGAAAGAAAACACAAAATGAAATGTTGGCGTGGAATGCCATTATCGCCCTAGAATGCACTCATGTTCAAATGACGTCGGGGTAGCATGCCATAATAGCCCTTCGAAAACACATACAGTCGGACTACATAGTGTGTGGTTGCTATTATGGCCCTAGGTCAGCAAACAGGGTAGGATGACGTCAGGCACAACATTCCATCATGGCCCTTAGACTCTACACACTGTCGGACCACGTCAACCGTGGAATGCCCGTGTGGCCGTTGGACAATACACACTGTCGAACGAAGTCGGGTCTGGCATGCAATCATCGCCCTAGGACACCACACACGGTTGGAATACATCGGGCATGGCATGCCATCATCGGTCTTGGAAAGCACACAGGATCGAGGGAAGTAAATCTTGGCATGCCGATGTAGCCCTTGGAGAGCACATACACTCAGATGACGTCGGGCGTAGCATGCAATTATAGATCACGGAAAACACATATGGTCAGACGATAGAGGGAGTGGATTTCCATTATTAACCTTGGACCGCACGCATGGTCGGACGATGTAGAACATGGTATGCTATCATCGCCCTTGGACATCACACACAAATAAATAATGTCGGGCGTGTCATGCCATCATCGCTGTTGGAAAGGACAAATGATCGAACGAAGTCAAGCTTGGCATGCCTACGTAGCCCTTTGAAACCACACACGATCGGACAACATAAGACGTGGCATGCCAGCATTTCCCTTGGATAATACACACGGTTGGAAGATGTTGGGCGTGGCATGTCATAATATCTCTTGAAAAGCACACTCGGTCAGAGGACGACGAGCGTGGCGCGCCATCATAGTCGTTTTACAACACACACGGTTGTACGACGTTGGGCTTAGCATATCACCATAGACCTTAGATAGAACACAGTCAGTCGACTTCGGACTTTGCATCCATCATCTCCCTTGGAATGCACACACATATGGACGATGTTGGGCGTGGCATGCCATCATCACCTTTGGAAATCACACAGAGAATGAGACATTGGTAGTGGAATGCCATCATCGCCATAGACAACACTCATGGTCGAACAACGTCGGGTGTGGAATTCTAGAATAGCCCTTCGACAGCACACATGCTCGAACTACATTAGGTGTGGCAAGACATCATCATCCTTAGAATGCACTCACAGTCGGACGACGTCTGGTGTAGCATGCCATAATAGCCGTTCAAAAATACATACGGTCGGATGACATAGGGCGTGGTTGCCATTATGGCCATTGGACAACACATATGGTAGGATGACGTTGGGCGCTGCATTCTATCATAGCCCTTAGACTATACAAACGGTCGGATCACATCGACTGTGGACAATACACACTGTCAAACGAAGTCGGAATTGGCATACAATCATCGCCCTAGAAAACCATACAAGGTTTGACTACGTCAGGCGTGGCATGCCGTCATCGCTCTTGGAAAGCACACACGATCGAACAAAGTCAAGCTTGGCATGCCCATGTAGCTCTTGGACAACACATATGGTCGGACGACGTCGGGCATGGCATGCCATCATCGCCCTTCCACTAGACACAGTCGGACGACGTAGGGCGTAGCATGACATCATAGAGCTTGGAAAACACACATGGTCAGACGATAGAGGGAGTGGCTTGCCATTGTTGACCTTGGACCGCACGCATGGTAAGATGATGTCGGACGTGGCATGCCATCATTGCCCTTGGAATGCATATACAAACGGACGATGTCGAGCGTGGCATGCCATCATCGCCCTTGGACTTCACACACAGATGGACAATGTTGGGCGTGGAATGCCATCACCGCCTTTAGAAATAACACAAGGTATGACGACGTGGGGCGTGGCATGCCATTATCGCCCTTGGACAGAACACATGGTAAAACAACATCTGGCGTGGTATGCCATCATTGCCTTTGGACAGCAAACACGGTCGGATGATATTGGGTGTGGCATGCCATCATAGCCCTTGGACGGCACATATGGTTGAAGGACATTAAGCGTGGCATGTCATCATAGCCCTTGTATAGCACACACAATTGGTCAACGTCGGACGTGGCATAACATCATCGCCCTTGGACTGCACACATGAATGAACGAAGTTAGGTGTGTCATTCCATCATCGCCCTTGGACCGTACACATAGTAAGAAAACGTCAGGCGCGGCATGCCATTATCACCTTTGGACTTCATAGACGGCCGGACAACATCGGGCATGGCATGCCATAGTAGCCCTTGAACATCACACACGATTTAATGACATTAAGCTGGCATGTCATCATAGTCCTTGGATAGCCCACACGACCAGACATCGTCAAGAGTGGCATGCAATCGTGTCCCTTGGAGTGCCCACACGAATGGATTATGTCAGGTGTGGCATGTAATCATCTCCATTGGATAACACATAAGGTCGGACGAAATTAAGCATGGATTTTGGTCATTACGCTTTGAGAATACACACGACCAGGCGACGTTTGGCATGGTATGCCATTATAACCCTTGGATAGCAACAACAATTGGAGGACTTCAAGCGTGGATGGTCATGGTCCTTGCACTGCACACATAGATGGACGATGTAGGGCCTGAAATTCCGTCTTCACCTTTGGAAAGCATACACGATCAGATGATGTCACGCGTGGCATGACATCATCGGCTTTGGACTGCACACACGGTAGGACAACATCGAGCGTGGAAAGACAGAGTATCCCATGGACAACACACATGGTTTGATGATGTTGAGCATGGCATGCCATAATCGCGCTTCGACTGCACAGATAGTTTGATGACGTTGGGAGTAGCATGCCATCATAGCCCTTATAAAACACATATGGTCAGACAAAATAGAGCGTGGTTTGACATTATGGCCTATTGACCGAACGCACGGTTGGACGATGTCGGACATGGCATGCCATCATCGCCCTTGGAATGCATACACATATGGACGATGTCGGGCGTGAGAAAGGACACATGATCAAAAAAAGTCATGCTTGGCATGCCCACGTAGCCCTCGGAAACCACACAAAGTCGGATAACATTAGGCGTGGCATGCCATCACATCCCTTGGATAACACACACTGTTTGAAGAAGTTGGGTGTAGCATGCCATCATAGCCGTTGAACAGCACACACGGTTGAATGACGTTGGGCGTAGCATATCATCAGACCATAGATAGCATACACAGTTAGTCGACTAGGGACGTGCCATACCATAATCGAACATTGACTGCACACACAAGTGGGCGATGTTGGGTCAGGCATTCCATCATCTCCTTTGGAAAGTACACAAGATAAGACGATCTCGGGTGTGGCATGCCAGAGTATCCCTTGGACAACACACATGGTTTGATGACATCGAGCATGGCATGTGATAATCTCACTTCGAATGCACAGACAGTCGGACGACGTTGGGAGTAGCCTTGCATCATAGCCCTTGGAAAACACATATGTTCAGATGAAATAGAGTGTCGCTTGCCATTTTTGCCCTTGGACCGAATGCACGGTTTGACGATGTCTGAAATGGCATGCCATCATCCCCCTTGGAATGCACTTACATATGGACGATGAATGGCGTGGCATGCCATCATCACCTTTGGGAAGCACACACAGAAAGAGACGTTGGGCAAGAAATTCCATCATCGTCATAGAATGGACTCATGGTTGAATGATGTCGGGCGTGAAATGCCAGATTAGTTCTTTGACATCACACACGGATGAACTACATTAGGCATGGCGTAAAATCATTGCCCTTAGAATGCTCACACAGTCGGACGACGTCGAGCGTAGCATGCTATAATAGCCCTTCGAAAACACATACGGTCGGACGACATAGGGCGTGGTTGCCATTATGGCCCTTGGATAACACACATGGTAGGATGACGTCGGGCGCCGCATTCTATCATGGTCATTAGATTGTACACACAGTCGGACCACATCGACCGTGGAATGCTCGTGTAGCCATTGGACAACACACACTATAGAACAAAGTCGGGAGTGGAAAGCCATCATCGCTATTGGAAAGAACTAACAATCGAATAAAGTCAAGCTTGGCATGCCCATGTAGCCCTTGGACAGCACATATGGTTGGACGACGTCGGGCGTGGCATGCCATTATACCCATTCGACTACACACATTCGGACGACGTCGAGCATAGCATGCCATCATAGAGCTTGGAAAACACATATGGTCAGATGACAGAGGGAGTGTCTTGCTATTATAGACCTTATACATCATGCATGATCGGACGATGTCGGACAAGGCATGCCATCATCTCCCTTGGTTTGCACACACAAATGGACTATGTTGGGCGTGTTATGCCATCATCGCCCTTGGACTTCACATTCATGTGGACGATGTGGGGTGTGGCAAGCAATCATAATCTTTAGAAATCACACATAGTATGATGACGTGGGTCGAGGCATGCCATCATCGCCCTTGGACAGCACACATGGTCATACAACATCTGGCGTTGTATGCCATCATCGCCTTTGTACAGCAAACACGGTCAGACGACGTCGAGCGTGGCATGCCATCATAGACCTTGAACAACACAAATGGTTAAAGGACATTATGTGTGGCATGTCATCATAGCCCTTGTATAGAACACACAATCAGTCGACCTTGGATGTGGCATCCCATCATCGCACTTGGACTGCACAGACGAATGAACGATGTCGGGCGTGGCATCCTGTCATCTCCCTTGAACCGTACACATGGTGAGACAAAATTAGGTGTGGCATGCCATCATCGCCTTTGGACATCATAGACGGTCGGACAACGTCGGGCTTGGCATGCCATAATAGCCCTTGGACAACACACATGGTTGAATGATATTAAGTTGGCATGTCATCATAGACCTTGGATAGCACACACGACCGGACTATGTCGAGCATTGAATGCCATCATCGCCTTTGGACTGCACACACGAACGGATAATGTCAGGTATTTCATGTAATCATTTACATTGGACAACATATACGATGAGACAAAATTAGGCGTCGCTTTTGGTCATTTCCCTTTGAGAATACAAACTATCTGACGACGTCTGGCGTTGCATGCCATTATATCCCTTAGACAACACAAACGATTGGAGGACTTCAAGAGTGGCTGGACATCGCCCGTGTACTGAACACACAGATGGTTGATGAATCGTCTGGCATTCCATCTTCGCCTTTGGATAGAACACACAATAAAATGATGTCACGCGTGGCATGCCATCATTGCCTTTGGACTGCACACACGGTAGGTCAATATTGGGCGTGGAAAGCTAGATTATCCCTTGGATAACACACATGGTTGGATAACGTCGAACGTGGCATGCCATCATCGCCCTTGCACAGCACAGACAGTCGAACGATTTCAGGAGTAGCATGCCATCATAGCACTTGGAAAACACTCATGGTCGGATGAAATAGAGTGTGGCTTGACATTATGGCCTTTGGACTGAATGCACAGTAGGACGATGTCGGACGTGGCATGTTATTATCGCCCTTTGAATGCACACACATATGGACAATGTCAGAGATGGCATGCCATCATTGCTATTGGAAAGCACACACGATCGAACGAAGTAAAGCTTGGCATGCCGACGTAGCCCTTTGAAACCACACACAATCAGAAATCATCGGGCGTTGCATGCAATCATAGCCCTTGGATAACACACGCGATTGAAAGACGTTGGGCGTGGCATGCAATCATAGCTCTTGAACAACACAAACTGTTGGATGACGTCGAGCAAGGAACGCCATCATAGCCGATGTAAAGCACACACGGTTGAACGGCGTTAGGCTTAGCATATCATCATAGACCTTAGATGTCACACATAGTCAATTGACTACGGATGTTCCATGCCATAATCGCCCTTTGAGTGCACACACAAATGGATGATGTTGGTCCTTGCATTCCATCATTGCCATTGGAAAGCACACACATATGGACGATGTCGGGCATGGCATGCCATCATCACCTTTCGAAAGCACACACAGAATGAGATGTTGGGTGTGGAATGCAATCATCACCCTAGAATTCACTCATGGTCGAACAACGTCGGGTGTAAAATGCCAGAGTAGCCCTTCGAGAGCACACAAGCTCGAACAACATTTGGTGTGGCGTGACATAATTGCCGTTAGAATGCACACACACTCGGATGATGTTTTGCGTAGCATGCCATAATAGTTGTTCGAAAACACATACGGTCGGACGAAATAGGGTGTGGTTGCCATTATGGCCCTTGGACAACACACATGGTAGGATGACGTCGGGCGCCGACCTCCAGCATGGCCCTTAGACTTTACACATGGTCAGACCACGTCGAAAGTGGAATGCCCATGTAGCTGTTGGACAATACAAAATGTTGAACGAAGTCGGGCGTGGCATACCATCATCGACCTAGGACACCACACACGGTTTGATTACGTCGGGAGTGGCATGCAATCATCGCTGTTGGAAAGCACACACGATCGAACAAAGTCAAGCTTGTTATGCCCACGTAGCCGTTGGACAGCACATACAGTAGGATGATGTCGAGCGTGGCATGCCATCATCGCTCTTTGACTACGCACAGTCGTTTGACGTTGGGCGTAGCATGCCATCATAGAGCTTGGAAAACACATATGGTCAGATGAAAGAGGGAGTAGCTTGCCATTATGGAACTTGGACCGCGCGCATGGTCGGACGATGTTAGACATGACATGCCATCATCGCCCTTGGACTGCATACACCAATAGACGATGTCGGGCGTGGCATTCCATCATCGCCATTTTACATCACACACATATGGACAATGTCGGGTGTGGCATACCATTATTGGCTTTTGGAAGTCACACACGGTATGACGATGTGGGGCGTGGCATGCCATCATCGCCCTTGGATAGCACACATGGTCAAACAACATCCGTCGTGGCATGCCATCATTGCCTTTAGACAATAAACACGGTCGGATGATATCGGATGTGGCATGCCATCATAGCCCTTTGACAGCACAAATGGTTGAAGGACATTAAGCGTGGCATGTCATCATAGCCTTTGGAGAACAGTCGGATGACAACGGGCGTATCTTTGTATCATGGCCGTTTGATATCACACAAAGTCGGACAACGTCAGGAGTGTCGTGCCATCATAGTCCTTGGACAGCACACATGATAGGATGACGTCAAGCGTGGCATGGCATCATGGCCCTTGGACAACTAAGATGGTCGGACGACGTTGGGATGACATGCTTGCATAGCCAATGGACACCACATATTGTCGAATAACGTAGGGCGTGGCATGCCATCATCGCTTTTGGACAGCAAACACGGTTGGACGATATCGGGCATGGCATGCCATCATAGCCCTTGGATAGCACGCATGGTTCAAGCACATTAAGAGTGCCATGTTATCATAGCCTTTGGACGACACACACAGTCAAATGACATCTGACGTAACGGTCGGACGACTTCGGGCGTGTCATGACATCATAGACCTTTGAGAGAACACACGGTCGGACGACGTTGCGTGTGGCATGCTTGCGTAGCCAATGGACATCACACACTGCCGGACAATGTAGGGCGTGGAATGCCATCACAGCCCCTGGACAACACATACTGTAGTATGACATTTGTCGTGGCATGGCATCATCACTCTTGTACTTCACAAATGAATGAACGATGTTAGGGGTGGCATTCTATCATCGCCCTCGGACAGTACAAATGGTCGGACAACGTCGGGCGTGGCATGCAATCATCGCCTATGGACAACACACACGGTCGAACAAAGTTTGGCGTGGCATTCCTGCGTAGCCATGGGACAACGCACACGGTCAGACAACGTTGAGTGTCACATGCCATTATAACCCATGGACAGCACACACGGTTGATGGACATTGGGCATGGCATGTCATCACAGTTCTTGGATAGCACACACTGGCAGTCGACATCGGACGTGGAATGAAATCATAGCCCTTCGACTGCACACCCAGATGGACGATGTCGGGCCTGGCATTCCATCTTCGCCTTTGAAAAGAATAAACAATCATATGATGTCACGCATGGCATGTCATCATCACCCTTGGACAGCACAGATAGTCGGACGACGTCGAGAGTAGCATGCCATCATAGCTCTTCGAAAACACATATAGTCGGACAAAATAGAGCGTGTCTTAACAATATGGCCCTTGGACAGAACGCACGATTGGACGATGTCGGACGTGGCATGCCATCATCGCCCTTGGATTGTACATACATATGGATGATGTTGGGCATGGCATGCCATCATCGCTCTTTCAAAGGACACACGATTGAACGAAGTCAAGCTTGGCATGCCCACGTAGCCCTTGGAAACCACACACGGTCGGACAACATCGGGCGTGTTATGACATCATAGCCCTTGTATAACAGACACGATCGGAAGGCGTTGGGTGTGGCATGTCATCATAGGTCTTGAACATAACACACAGTCGGACGAAGTTGAGCGTGGCACGACATCATAGTTGTTGACAGCACACATGGTTGAATGACGTTGGGCTTAGCATGTCATCATATTCCTTAGATAGCACACACGGTCAATCGACATTGGACGTGGCATGTTATAATCGCCCATGGACTGCACATACAAATGGAAGTTGTTGGGCCTGGCATTCAATCAACGCCTTTAAAATGAACACACGGTAAGACGATCTTGGGTGTTGCATGCCATCATCTCCCTTGGACTACACACATGATAAGACGATGTTGGGCGTGGAATGCAAAAGTAGACCTTTGACAGCACACACAATCGGACGACGTCGGGCATGGCATGCCATCATCGCACTTGGACTGCACATATAGTCTGACGGCGTTGGGAGTAGCCTGCCAACAGTGCCCTTGGAAAACACATATGGTCAGATGAAATAGTGTGTCGCTTTCCATTATAAACCGTTGGACCAAAAGCACGGTTGGACGATGTCGGGCGTGGCATGACATCATCACCTTTTGAAAGAACACACAGAATAAGACTTTGGGCGTGGAATGCCATCATCACCCTAAAATGGACTCATGGTCCGGACGTCGGGCATGAAGTGCAAGAGTAGTTCTTCGACATTACACACCGTCGAACTACATTAGGAGTTGCGTGACATAATCGCCCATAGAACACACACACAGTTGGACGACGTTAGGCATAGCAGGCTAAAATAGCCCTTTAAAAACACATACGATCGGATGACATAGGGCGTGGTTGCCATTATGGACCTTGGACAACACACATGGTAGGATGATGGTGGGCATCGCATTCCATCATGTCCCTTAGACTGTACACACGGTCAGACCTCGTTGACCGTGGAATGCCTGTGTAGCCGCTGAACAACACACACTGTTGAACGAAGTCGGGCATGTCATGCCATCATCGCCTACTACACCACACACGGTTGGACTACGTCGGGTGTGGCATGCCATCATCGCTCATGGAAATCACACACGATCGAATGAAGTCAAGATTGTCATGTACATGTAGCCCTTGGACAACACATATAGTCGGAGGACGTCGGGCGTGGCATGCCATCATCGCCCTTGGACTACACACAGTCGGATGATGTCGGGCGTAGCATGTCATCATCGCCCTTAGACTACACACAGTTGGATGACGTCGGGCATAGCATGCCATCATAGTGCTTGGAAAACACATATGGTCAGATGATAGGGGGCGTGGCTTGCCATTATGGACCTCAGACCACACGCATGGTCGGATGATGTCGGACATGGCATGCGATCATTTCCCTTGGAATGCACACACAAATGGACGATGTTGGGCGGGTTATGCCATCATCGCCCTTGGACATCACATAGAGATGGATGATGTAGGGCGTGGCACGCCATCATAGCCTCAAGAAATCACACACGGTATGACGAAGTGGTGCGTGTCATGCCATCATCGCCCTTGGACAGCACACATGGTTGAAATACATTAAGCGTGGCATGTCATCATATCCCTAGTATAGCACACACAATCGGTTGACCTCAGACGTGGCATGCCATCATCGCCCTTCGACTGCACACACGAATGCACGATGTCAGGCGTGGCATTCAATCATCACCCTTGGACCGTACACATGGTCACACAACACTAGGCGTGGCATGCCATCATCGCCTTTGGTTATCATAGATGGTCGGATGACGTTGGGCGTGGCATGCCATAATAGCCCTTGGATAGCATGCACGGTTGAATGACATAAAACTGTCATGTCATCAAAGCCCGTGGATAGCAAAAACGATCGGACAATGTCGAGTGTTGAATGCCATCATCTCCCTTGGACTGCAAACACGACCGGATTATGTCAGGTGTGGCATGCAATCATATCGATTGGACAACACATACGGTCGGAAGAAATTAGGCTTGGATTTTGGTCATTCTCCTTTGAGAATACACACGATCAGACGACGTCTGGCATAGCATGCCATTATAACCCTTGGACAGCACAAACGATTGGAGGACTTAAAGCATAGCTGGACATTTCTCTTAGACTGCACACACACATGGACGATGTAGGGCCTGACATTCCATCTTCGCCTTTGGAAAGCATACACGATCAGATGATGTCACGTGTGGCATGCCATCATAGCCCTTGGAAAACACTTATGTCGGACAAAATAGAGCGTGGCTTGACATTATGGCCCTTGGACTGAATTCACGGTTTGACGATGTCGGACGTGGCATGTGATCATCGCACTTGGAATGCACATAAATATGGACGATGTTGGGCGTGGCATGCCACCATCACTGTTGGAAAGGATACATGATCGAACGAAGTCAAGCTTGGCATGCCCACGTAGCCCTTTGAAACCACACACGATCGGACAACATCAGACGTGGCATGCCAGCATATCCCTTGGATAACACACACGGTTGGAAGATTTTGGGCGTGGCATGTCATAATATCTCTTGAAAATCACACTCGGTCAGACGACGATGAGCGTAGCGCGCCATCATAGTCGTTGTACAACACACACGGTTGTACGACGTTGGGCTTAGCATATCATCATAGACCTTAGATAGCACACACAGTCAGTCGACTTCGGACGTTGCATCCATCATCTCTCTTGGAATGCACACACATATGGACGATGTTGGGAGTGGCATGCTATCATCACCTTTGGAAAGCACACACAGAATGAGACATTGGTTGTGGAATGCCATCATCGCCGTAGACAGCACTCATGGTCGAACAACGTCGGGTGTGGAATTCTAGAGTAGCCCTTCGACAGCACACATGCTCGAACTACATTAGGTGTGGCATGACATCATCATCCTTTGACTGCACTCACAGTCGTACGACGTCTGGTGTAGCATGCCATAATAGCCCTTCAAAAATACATACGGTCGGATGACATAGGGCGTGGTTGCCATTATGGCCATTGGACAGCACATATGATCGGATGACGTTAGGCGCCGCATTCTATCATAGCCCTTAGACTGTACAAACGGTCGGATAACATCGCATGTGGACAATACACACTATCAAACGAAGTCGGAATTGGCATACAATCATCGCCCTAGAAAACCATACACGGTTTGACTACGTCAGGCGTGGCATGCCGTCATCGCTCTTGGAAAGCACACACGATCGAACAAAGTCAAGCTTGGCATGCCCATGTAGCTCTTGGACAACACATATGGTCGAACAACGTCGGGCCTGGCATGCCATCATCTCCCTTCCACTAGACACAGTCGGACGACGTAGGGCGTAGCATGACATCATAGAGCTTGGAAAAGACAAATGGTCAGACGACAGAGGGAGTGGCTTGCCATTATAGACCTTGGACCGCACGCATGGTATGATGATGTCGGACATGGCATGCCATCATTGCCCTTGGAATTCATATACAAACGGACGATGTCGAGCCTGGCATGCCATCATCGCCCTTGCACTTCACACACAGATGGATGATGTCGGGCGTGGAATGCCATCACCGCTTTTAGAAATCACACAAGGAATGACGACGTGGGGCGTGGCATGCCATTATCGCCCTTGGACAGCACACATGGTAAAACGACATCCGGTGTGGTATGCCATCATTGCCTTTGGACAGCAAACATAGTCGGATGATATTGGGTGTGGCATGCCATCATAGCCCTTGGACGGCACATATGGTTGAAGGACATTAAGCGTGGCATGTCATCATAGCCTTTGTATAGCACACACAATTGGTCAACGTCGGACGTGGCATAACATCATCACCCTTGGACTGCACACATGAATGAACGAAGTTAGGTGTGTCATTCCATCATCGCCCTTGGACCGTACAAATAGTAAGAAAACGTTAGGCGTGGCATGCCATTATCGCCTTTGGACTTCATAGACAGTCGGACAACATCGGGCATGCCATGCCATAGTAGCCCTTGAACATCACACACGATTTAATGACATTAAGCTGGCATGTCATCATAGCCCTTGGATAGCACACACGACCAGACATCGTCAGGAGTGGCATGCAATCGTGTCCCTTGGAGTGCCCACACGAATGGATTATGTCAGGTGTGGCATGTAATCATCTCCATTGGATAACACATACGGTCGGATGAAATTAAGCGTGGATTTTGGTCATTACGCTTTGAGAATACACACGACCAGGTGACGTCTGGCATGGTATGCCATTATAACCCTTGGACAGCAAAAACAATTGGAGGACTTCAAGCGTGGATGGTCATGGTCCTTGCACGGCACGCATAGATGGACGATGTAGGGCCTGACATTCCATCTTCACCTTTGGAAAGCATACACGATCAGATGATGTCACGCGTGGCATGACATCATCGGCTTTGGACTGCACACACGATAGGACAACATTGAGCGTGGAAAGCCAGAGTATCCCTTGGACAACACACATGGTTTGATGACGTTGAGCATGGCATGCCATAATCGCGCTTCGACTGCACAGATAGTCGGATGACGTTGGAAGTAGCATGCCATCATAGCCCTTATAAAACACATATGGTCGGACAAAATAGAGCGTGGTTTGACATTATGGCCAATTGACCGAACGCACGGTTGGACGATGTTGGACATGGCATGCCATCATCGCCCTTGGAATGCACACACATATGGACGATGTTGGGCGTGAGAAAGGACACATGATTGAAAAAAGTCAAGCTTAGCATGCCCACATAGCCCTCGAAAACCACACAAAGTCGGAGAACATCGGGCGTGGCATGCCATCACATCCCTTGGATAACACACACTGTTTGAAGAAGTTGGGTGTGGCATGCCATCATAGCCGTTGGACAGCACACACGATTGAATGACGTTGGGCGTAGCATATCATCAGACCTTAGATAGCACACACAGTCAGCCGACTAGGGACGTGCCATACCATAATCGAACTTTGACTGCACACACAAGCGGACGATGTTGTGTCAGGCATTCCATCATCTCCTTTGGAAAGTACACAAGATAAGACGATCTCGGGTGTGGCATACCAGAGTATCCCTTGGACAACACACATGGTTGGATGACATCGAGCATGGCATTCGATAGTCGCACTTCGAATGCACAGACAGTCGGACGACATTGGGAGTAGCCTGGCATCATAGCCCTTGGAAAACACATATGTTCAGACGAAATAGAGTGTCGCTTGCCATTATGGCCCTTGGACCGAATGCACGGTTGGACGATGTCTGACATGGCATGCCATCATCCCCCTTGGAATGCACATACATATGGACGATGTATGGCGTGGCATGCCATCATCACCTTTGGGAAGCACATACAGAATGAGACGTTAGGCATGGAATGCCATCATCGTCATAGAATGTACTCATGGTTGAACGATGTCGGGCGTGAAATGCCAGATTAGTTCTTTGACATCACACACGGATGAACTACATTAGGCATGGCGTAAAATCATTGCCCTTAGAATGCTTACACAGTCAGACGACGTCGGGAGTAGCATGCTAAAATAGCCCTTCGAAAACACATACGGTCGGACGACACAGGGCGTGGTTGCCAATATGGCCCTTGGATAACACACATGGTAGGATGACGTCGGGCGCCGCATTCTTTCATGGTCATTAGATTGTACACACAGTCGGACCATGTCGACCGTGGATGCTCGTGTAGCCGTTGGACAACACACACTATAGAACTCACAATCGAATAATGTTAAGCTTGGCATGCCCATGTAGCCTTTGGACAGCACATACGGTTGGACGACGTCGGGCGTGGCATGCCATCATACCCATTCGACTACACACAATCGGACGACGTCGAGCATAGCATGCCATCATAGAGCTTGGAAGACACATACGGTCAGATGATAGAGGGAGTGTCTTGCTATTATAGACCTTATACATCACGCATGATCGGACGATGTCGGACAAGGCATGCCATCATCTCCCTTGGTTTGCACACACAAATGGACTTTGTTGGGCGTGTTATGCCATCATCGCCCTTGGACTTCACATACATATGGACGATGTGGGGTGTGGCAAGCCATCATAGTCTTTAGAAATCACACACAGTATGATGACGTGGGTCGGGGCATGCTATCATCGCCCTTGGACAACACACATGGTCATACAACATCTGGCGTTGTATGCCATCATCGCCTTTGTACAGAAAACACAGTCAGACGACGTCGAGCGTGGCATGCCATCATAGCCCTTGAACAACACACATGGTTAAAGGACATTATGTGTGGCATGTCATCATAGCCCTTGTATAGCACACACAATCAGTCGACCTTGGATGTGGCATCCCATCATCGCACTTGGACTGCACAGACGAATGAATGATATCAGGCGTGGCATCCCGTCATCTCCCTTGGACCGTACACATGGTGAGACAAAATTAGGCGTGGCATGCCATCATCGCCTTTGGACATCATAGACGGTAGGACGACGTCGGGTTTGGCATGCCATAATAGCCCTTGGACAACACAGACGGTTGAATGACATTATGTTGACATGTTATCATAGACCTTGGATAGCACACACGACCGGACTATGTCGAGCATTGAATGCCATCATCGCCTTTGGACTGCACACACGAACGGATAATGTCAGGTATTGCATGTAATCATTTACATTGGACAACACATACGATCAGACAAAATTTGGCGTCGCTTTTGGTCATTTCCCTTTGAGAATAAAAACTATCTGACGACGTCTGGCGTTGCATGCCATTATATCCCTTGGACAACACAAACGATTGGAGGACTTCAAGAGTGGCTGGACATCGTCTGTGTACTGAACACACAGATAGTTGATGAATGGTCTAGCATTCCATCTTCTCCTTTGGATAGCACACACAATCAAATGATGTCACGCGTGGCATGCCATTATTTCCTTTGGACTGTACACACGGTAGGTCAATGTTGGGCGTGGAAAGCCAGAGTATCCCTTGGATAACACACATGGTTGGATAACGTCGAACGTGGCATGCCATCATCGCCCTTTGACTGCAAAGACAGTCGAACGATTTCGGGAGTAGCATGCCATCATAGCCCTTGGAAAACACTCATGGTCGGATGAAATAGAGTGTGGCTTGACATTATGGCCTTTGGACCGAATGCACCATTGGACGATGTCGGACGTGGCATGTTATTGTCAACCTTGGAATGCACACACATATGGACAATGTCAGAGATGGCATGCCATCATCGCTCTTGGAAAGCACACACGATCGAACGAAGTCCAGCTTGGCATGCCCACGTAGCCCTTTGAAACCACACACGATCAGAAATCATCGGGAGTGGCATGCAATCATAGCCATTGGATAACACACACGATTTAAAGACGTTGGGCGTGGCATGTAATCATAATTCTTGAACAACGCAAACTGTTGGATGACGTCGAGCAAGGCACGCCATCATAGCCGATGTAAAGCACACAAGGTTGAACGGCGTTGGGCTTAGAATATCATCATAGACCTTAGATGTCACACAGAGTCAATCGACTACGGATGTTCCATTCCATAATCGCCCTTTGAGTGCACACACAAATGGATGATGTTGGTCCTTGCATTCCATCATTGCCATTTGAAAGCACACACATATGGACGATGTCGAGCGTGGCATGCCATCATCACCATTCGAAAGCACACACAGAATGAGATGTTGGGTGTGGAATGCAATCATCACCCTAGAATTCACTCATGGTCGAACAACGTCAGGTGTAAAATGCCAGAGTAGCCCTTCGAGAGCACACAAGCTCGAACAACATTTGGTGTGGCGTGACATCATTGCCGTTAGAATGCACACACACTGGGATGATGTTTTGCGTAGCATGCCATAATAGCCGTTCGAAAACACATACGGTAGGACGAAATAGGGCGTGGTTGCCATTATGGCCCTTGGCCAGTACACATGGTAGGATGACGTCGGGCGCCGAATTCCATTATGGCCCTTAGACTTTACACATGGTCAGACCACGTCGAAAGTGGAATACCCATGTAGCTGTTGGACAATACACAATGTTGAACGAAGTCGAGCGTGGCATGCCATCATCGACCTAGGACACCACACACGGTTTGACTACGTCGGGAGTGGCATGCAATCATCGCTCATGGAAAGCACACATGATCGAACAAAGTAAAGCTTGTTATGCCCACGTAGCCGTTGGACAACACATACAGTCGGATGATGTCGAGCTTGGCATGCCATCATCGCTCTTTTACTACGCACAGTCGATCGACGTCGGGCGTAGCATGCCATCATAGAGCTTGGAAAACACATATGGTCAGATGATAGAGGGAGTAGCTTGCCATTATGGAACTTGGGCCGCACGCATGGTCGGACGATGTCGGACATGGCATGCCATAATCTCCCTTGGACTGCAAACACCAATAGACGATGTCGGGCGTGGCATGCCATCATCGCCCTTTTACTTCACACACATATGGACAATGTCGGGTGTGGCATACCATCATCACCTTTAGAAGTCACACACGGTATGACGATGTGTAGCATGGCATGACATCATCGCCCTTGGACAGCACACATGGTCAAACAACATCCGTCGTGGCATGCCATCATTGCCTTTAGACAATAAACACGGTCGGATGATATCGGGTGTGGCATGCCATCATAGCCCTTGGACAGCACAAATGGTTGAAGGACATTAAGCGTGGCATGTCATCATAGCCTTTGGAGAACACACACAGTCGGATGACAACAGGCGTATCTTTGTATCATGGCCGTTTAATATCACACATAGTCGGACAACGTCAGGAGTGTCGTGCCATCATAGTCCTTGGACAGTACACACGATAGGATGACGTCAGGCGTGGCATGGCATCATGGCCCTTGGACAACTAAGATGGTCGGACGACGTTGGGACGGCATGCTTGCGTAGCCAATGGACATCACACACTGCCGGACAATGTAGGGCGTGGAATGCCATCACAGCCCTTGGACAACACATACTGTAGTATGACATTTGTCGTGGCATGGCATCATCACTCTTGTACTTCACAAACGAATGAACGATGTTAGGGGTGGCATTTTATCATCGCCCTCAGACAGTACAAATGGTCAGACAACGTCGGGCGTGGCATGCCATCATCGCCTATGGACAACACACACGGTCGAACAAAGTTTGGTGTGGCATTCCTGCGTAGCCGTGGGAAAACGCACACGGTCAGACAACGTTGAGTGTCACATGCCATTATAACCCATGGACAGCACACACGGTTGATGGACATTGGGCATGGCATGTCATCACAGTTCTTGGATAGCACACACTGGTGGTCGACATCGGACGTGGAATGAAATCATAGCCCTTTGACTGCACACCCAGATGGACGATGTTGGGCCTGACATTCCATCTTCGCCTTTGAAAAGAATAAACAATCATATGATGTCACGCATGGCATGTCATCATCAACCTTCGACAGCACACACAGTCGGATGACGTCGAGAGTAGCATGCCATCATAGCTCTTCGAAAACACATATAGTCGGACAAAATAGAGCGTGTCTTAACATTATGGCCCTTGGACCGAACGCACGATTGGACGATGTCGGACGTGGCATGCCATCATCGCCCTTGGATTTTACATACATATGGATGATGTCGGGCATGGCATGCCATCATCTCTCTTTCAAAGGACACACGATTGAACGAAGTCAAGCTTGGCATGCCCACGTAGCCCTTGGAAACCACACACGGTCGGACAACATCGGGCGTGTTATGACATCATAGCCCTTGTATAACAGACACGATCGGAAGGCGTTGGGCGTGGCATGTCATCATAGGTCTTGAACATAACACACGGTCGGACGAAGTTGAGCGTGGCACGACATCATAGTTGTTTAACAGCACACACGGTTGAATGACGTTGGGCTTAGCATGTCATCATATTCCATAGATAGCACACACGGTCAATCGACATCAGACGTGGCATGTTATAATCGCCCATGGACTGCACATACAAATGGATGTTATTGGGCCTGGCATTCAATCATCGCCTTTGAAATGCACACACGGTAAGTCGATCTTGGCTGTGGCATGCCATCACTCCCTTGGACTACACATATGATAAGACGATATTGGGCGTGGAATGCAAAAGTAGACCTTGGACAGCACACACAGTCGGACGACGTCGGGCATGGCATGCCATCATCGCCCTTGGACTTCACATATAGTCTAACGGCGTTGGGAGTAGCCTGCCAACAGAGCCCTTGGAAAACACATATGGTCAGATGAAATAGTGTGTCGCTTTCCATTATGAACCGTTGGACCAAAAGCACGGTGGGACGATGTAGGACGTGACATGCCCTCATCACCCTAGGAATGCACACACATATGGACGATGTCGGGAGTGGCATGCCATCATCTCCTTTTGAAAGAACACAATGAATGAGACGTTGGGCGTGGAATGCCATCATCACCCTAAAATGGACTCATGGTCGAACGACGTCGTGCATGAATTGCAAGAGTAGTTCTTCGGCATCACACACCGTCGAACTACATTAGGAGTGGCGTGACATCATCGCCCTTAGAACGCACACACAGTTGGACGACGTTAGGCATAGCAAGCTAAAATAGCCCTTTAAAAACACATATGATCGGACGACATAGGTCGTGGTTGCCATTATGGACCTTGGACAACACACATGGTAGGATGATGGTGGGCGTCGCATTCCATCATGTCCCATAGACTGTACACACGGTCGGACCTTGTTGACCGTAGAATGCCTGTGTAGCCGCTGAACAACACACACTGTAGAACGAAGTCGGGCATGTCATGCCATCATCGCCTAGTACACCACACACGGTTGGACTACGTCGGGTGTGGCATGCCATCATCACTCATAGAAATCACACACGATCGAATGAAGTCAAGATTGTCATGCCCATGTAGCCCTTGGACAACAAATATAGTCGGAGGACGTCGGGCGTGGCATGCCATCATCGCCCTTGGACTACACACAGTCGGATGATGTCGGGCGTAGCATGTCATCATCGCCCTTAGACTACACACAGTCGGATGATGTCGGGCGTAGAATGCCATCATAGTGCTTGGAAAACACATATGGTCAGATGACAAGGGGCGTGGCTTGCCATTATGGACCTCATACCACACGCATGGTCGGATGATGTCGGACATGGCATGCGATCATCTCCCTTGGACTGCACACACAAATGGACGATGTTGGGCGTGTTATGCCATCATCGCCCTTGGACATCACACAGAGATGGATGATGTAGGGCGTGGCACGCCATCATAGCCTCTAGAAATCACACACGGTATGACGACGTGGGGCGTGTCATGCCATCATCGCCCTTGGACAACACACATGGTCAAACGACATCCGGCGTGACATGCCATCATCGCCTTTGGACAGCAAACACGATCAGACGAAGTTGGGCGTGGCATGCCATCATAGCCCTTGGACAGCACACATGGTTGAAAGACATTAAGCGTGGCATGTCATCATATCCCTAGTATAGCACACACAATCGGTCGACCTCAGACGTGGCATTCCATCATCGCCCTTTGACTGCACACACGAATGCACGATGTCAGGCGTGGCATTCAATCATCGCCCTTTGACCGTACACATGGTCACACAACACTAGGCGTGGCATGCCATCATCGCCTTTGGTTATCATAGACGGTCGGATGACGTTGGGCGTGGATTGCCATAATAGCCCTTGGACAGCACGCACGGTTGAATGACATAAAACTATCATGTCATCAAAGCCCGTGGATAGCAAACACGATCGGACAATGTCGAGTATTGAATGCCATCATCGCCCTTGGACTGCAAACACGAACGGATTATGTCAGGTGTGGCATGTAATCATATCGATTGGACAACACATACGGTCGGAAGAAATTAGGCTTGGCTTTTGGTCATTCTCCTTTGAGAATACACACGATCGGACGACGTCTGGCGTAGCATGCCATTATAACCCTTGGACAACACAAACGATTGGAGGACTTCAACCGTAGCTTGACATTGCTCTTAGACTGCACACACACATGGACGATGTAGGGCCTGGCATTCCAACTTTGCCTTTGGAAAGCATACACGATCAGATGATGTCACGCGTGGCATGCCATCATAGCCCTTGGAAAACACATATGTCGGACAAAATAGAGCGTGGCTTGACATTATTGCCCTTGGACTGAATGCACGATTTGAAGATGTCGGACGTGGCATGTGACCATCGCACTTGGAATGCACATAAATATGGACGATGTTGGGCGTGGCATGCCACCATCACTGTTGGAAAGGATACATGATCGAACGAAGTCAATCTTGGCATGCCCACGTAGCCCTTTCAAACCACACACGATTGGAAAACATCAGACGTGGCATGCCAGCATATCCCTTGGATAACACACACTGTTGGAAGATGTTGGGCGTGGCATGTCATAATATCTCTTGAAAATCAAACTCGGTCAGACGACGACGAGCGTGGCGCTCCATCATAGTCGTTGTACAACACACACGGTTGTATGACGTTGGGCTTAGCGTATCATCATAGACCTTAGATAGCACACACAGTCGTCGACTTCGGACGTTGCATCCATCATCTCCCTTGGAATGCACACACATATGGACGATGTTGGGCGTGGCATGCCATCATCACCTTTGGAAATCACACAGAGAATGAGACATTGGTTGTGGAATGCCATCAACGCCGTAGACAGCACTCATGGTCGAACAACGTCGGGTGTGGAATTCTAGAGTGGCCCTTCGACAGCACACATGCTCGAACTACATTAGGTGTGGCAAGACATCATCATCCTTAGAATGCACTCACAGTCGGACGACGTCTGGTGTAGCATGCCATAATAGCCCTTCAAAAATACATACGGACGGATGACATAGGGCGTTGTTGCCATTATGGCCATTGGACAGCACATATGGTAGGATGACGTTGGGCTCCCCATTCTATCATAGCCCTGAGACAGTACAAACGGTCGGATCAAATCGACTGTGGACAATACACACTATCGAACGGAGTCGGAATTGTCATACAATCATCGCCCTAGAAAACCATACACGGTTTGACAACGTCTGGCGTGGCATGCCATCATCGCTCTTGGAAAGCACACACGATCGAACAAAGTCAAGCTTGGCATGCCCATGTAGCTCTTGGACAACACATATGGTCAGACAACGTCGGGCATGGCATGCCATCATCGCCTTTCTACTAGACACAGTCGAACGACGTAGGCGTAGCATGGCATCATAGAGCTTGGAAAACACATATGGTCAGACGACAGAGGGAGTGGCTTGCCAATATAGATTTTGGACCGCACGCATGGTAAGATGATGTCGGACATGGCATGCCATCATTGCCCTTGTAATGCATACACAAACGGACGATGTCGAGCCTGGCATGCCATCATCGCCCTTGGACTTCACACACAAATGGACGATGTCGGGCATGGAATGCCATCATCGCCTTTAGAAATCACACAAGGTATGACGACGTGTGGCGTGGCATGCCATTATCGCCCTTGGACAGAACACATGGTAAAACAACATCTGGCGTGGTATGCCATTATTGCCTTTGGACAGCAAACACGGTCGGATGATATTGGGTGTGGCATGCCATCATAGCCCTTGGACGGCACATATGGTTGAAGGACATTAAGCGTGGCATGTCATCATAGCCCTTGTATAGCACACACAATTGGTCAACGTCGGACGTGGCATAACATCATCGCCCTTGGACTGCACACATGAATGAACGAAGTTAGGCGTGTCATTCCATCATCGCCCTTGGACCGTACACATAGAAAGAAAACGTCAGGCGCGGCATGCCATTATCGCCTTTGAACTTCATAGACGGTCGGACAACATCGGGCATGGCATGCCATAGTAGCCCTTGAACATTACACACGATTTAATGACATTAAGCTGGCATGTCATCATAGTCCTTTGATAGCCCACACGACCAGACATCGTCAAGAGTGGCATGCAATCGTGTCCCTTGGAGTGCCCACGCGAATGGATTATGTCAGGTGTGGCATGTAATCATCTCCATTGGATAACACATACGGTCGGGCGAAATTAAGCGTGGATTTTGGTCATTACACTTTGAGAATACACACGACCAGACGACGTTTGGCATGGTATGCCATTATAACCCTTGGATAGCAACAACAATTGGAGGACTTCAAGCGTGGATGGTCATGGTCCTTGCACTGCACACATAGATGGACGATGTAGGGCCTGACATTCCGTCTTCACCTTTGGAAAGCATACACGATCAGATGATGTCACGCGTGGCATGACATCATCGGCTTTGGACTGCACACACGGTAGGACAACATCGAGCGTGGAAAGACAGAGTATCCCTTGGACAACACACATGGTTTGATGACGTTGAGCATGGCATGCCATAATCGCGCTTCGACTGCACAGATAGTCTGATGAC
>JAKWJC010000234.1:0-72131 GCA_027704865.1 Solanum neorickii
ATCGAAAGATTCAACTAAGGAAGAGGAAGCTAGGAGGGAGAGAGTATATTGGATAGAAACTTTGGATGAAGAAGACTATTTGGTTTAATTACAAATGTACAAGACAACCCATATTATACTGTTCAGTGGATGGTTTTAGCTATTCTTCTAGATACTTCTACAAAAAAATTTTAGTGATCTTTACTTCTACTCTAGAATAGTCTAGATATAACTTGAGATAACAATTCAGATTCTACACTAGACTATTCTAGAAAATAACTAAATAATCTATATGATATTGCAAAAATCAACTTTTTCATATTTCACACCCTGAACCCCTCGAATCCACATCGACCTTCCCAACATATCCCAAAACATTGTATAAACCTACTGGAAGTTTTAAATCAATCAATGGAGTGCTAATACTTAATCCGAGGGGTTGGATTGTTACATGTAGTTTCTTGCATCAAAAGCTTTATTTTTTTCCATTTCCTAATCAGTTTCTTTCTTCTTTATTTTGACATTTGCAACTACTACTGGGACTGTTTGGCTCTTCGGATGGTTCCGATGGAATCACTTGATCAAGATGGATGGAAGATAGCTGCCGCTTCTTATGGGAAGACACATAGGTCTGCTTCCTACGTCATTTTTCTTTTACAACAACATTTAAGGTTTTTGTTGTGATGCTTATTCTGAAAGTATGTTGACTTCACTTGATTAATCGTTGATCCATTTAATTGCTATTTTTGACACACTACTAAAAATTTGAAAATACTTGACCTTCATGCTTTGATGAAATTCAAATCTATATGCTGTCCGCTTAGAAATTATTATACATGTTGTAAATCCATCAAATAATTCCTATTCAGATCTTGACCATATGGTGTCTCAAATTTGTAAGCAACTTTTTAATTTACATGAACTACAAGTATGAAAGAGTCCCCTGTCTGTCTCTCTGAATTTCTACTACTAAGTAGCACTTCTGCTATTCAATCATAGAATCGATTGCTATTATAACCTAGCTGTCCTTGATCAAAAGTCGCAACAAAGTTTCATTTCAAAAAAATTTCACCAGAGATAAAGGTATCATTGAAAGGTTTAAAGGCTACTGAAGTAATGAAGCATTTGTTCACAACTGTCCCTTTCTCCTCATTATGAACAAGTATTATGCTTTGTAATATGTGGATTTATGAAATCTCTCATTAGATTAAAATAAAATAATTGCCGCTTCTATTTCCTCCACGAGTAACTGCTTCCTCAAATGCCTCTAGCAAATCTTGACAATCGCTCACCAACATCATGTGACTTTCTCCACTACTCTTCCAGATTCCAGAATCTACATCTTATAGCATCGCATCATCTGATTTGCCACGTCTTAATCACCCTGTAAAATTCTTTTATATAAATCTTCACCTTTTGTCTCTACAATATATGTCCTACAAAATTTGGAGTTCTCTTTCTGAATGGGTAAAAATAATGTATTCTGATTTCTGAATATTCTAATTATAACGTGTAGTTTATTATCAGTCAATACTTCGGGAAGAGTAGGTAAAGCTAATTGGAAAGCTCCTTCCAATAAGACCATTTGAGATTGCTCAGCCATAGGTTGTTTAGATGAAAGAACAATACTTTTCAAATGTGATAAGAAATCAAGTAAACTCAGTAAAACATAAGGCAATCACCTAATTTAAAACAAAAGGGAGGTGGAGAAATCCTCATAGAAATAGCTATGCTTAGGAGGGAGAGAAAAAAAGAACCAATGCAGCAAACACTAACCTCCCTTCAAGTATACTCAAACAACCACCACGACTTCATAAAGAGGAGGGAGTGTTGAATGATCCTCGGGGCTAACATTGAGGATTTTAGATGTTTTGTATTGTGCCTGCAACTAACACCGAGGATTTTGGAGAAGAACGAATTTGGGAAATAGGAGTTTCGAATCACGTTCAAAGCAAGGTGAACACCAACAAACTTCACAGTCTCACAAATCCTAAAGAATGTGTTTCATATTCATTTGAAAGTAATGCGAATGCAAAATAGCATGATATAATATTAGTATGGATTGAGCAATTTGAATGTAATATAGGTCAATTATGAATGGCCATTTCATAGATGAATTTACCACTTTATAGAGTCCAGTTTGACTGATCGATCACTATACATTTTATATTTCTTAGATTTGCTATATTAGTTAAATATCATGGCATCTCTACTTCAACTATTTGCTATAACTAGTGGAACATTCCGTTGATATGATATATGTATAAAATGTATCACGTATTTTTCAAACAACATTTTTTATTATTTTGTAAATAGAAGGAATATTTCACCATTTTGCATCATATTGAAGAAATGTTTGGTTGTTGTGACGAAAATCACTATTGTCACTAATAAATAGCAGTAGCTTGGAGAAGCTAATGCTGGCTGAAAAATCAATTGATGAAGCAGTGATAGATGTATGCGAGAAAGGAACTAAATTAAAACTAGCACTCTGTCTGCTCCTTCAACCTTGTTATTTTAAAATCCTTTACCCTTATTATTTTAAAAAAGGGATCTACTCGTGTTCACCCTTGTTATTATGCAAATATCCGTGTTCTTCCGTGGTTTGGTTCGATACAAAGAGACATGCCCCTGTATTGTACAAGTATTACTAAATATACGTATGTGAGCTTCGATGAAGTTGCTATATTTTTTTATAATGCCCCTGTGTTGTACATGTTGTACAAGTATTACTAAATATATGTATGTAAGCTTTGGTGGAGTGTTCTTCCGTGGTTTGGTTCGATACAAAGAGACATGCTTCTGTATTGTACAAGTATTACTAAATATATGTATGTGAGGTGTTACTAATACCTAAACGACTTAGTTATGGGGTTTAACATCCGGTCACGCGTCCACCTAGGACCCGCAAGGGGCCCTAGATTAAGGGCCCAAGAATCGGACAAGACTACCAAGAACACAGCCCAAACGACGGAGCAGTCTACTGGGCGTGGGCCCATCGACGCCCCGTCGACTGGGGTCGTCGTTCATACTTGGTGAAAGGTCCAGCCCTCCCTTGAACCAGCCTCGTTCCATCGATTCCCAGCAGCACGGGCCAAGGAATCATCGACACCCAGTAGCTTGGGTCGTCGATTGGCCACTTCGAAAAGATGTGAAAAGTTGCTTCCAACTTGGGGTGTTTTATGTAAATTCACCCCAAGTCTTTTATAACCCTAGGTAAATACTTTTAGTGTTTTTAAGATATATTAAGTTTGTTTTAAACCCTAGACCTAGACAAGACCCCTCATTTCAAATACTCGAACTCCCTCTCTAAAGAAAACTCTCCCAAAGTCACCATTGAAGCTAAGACTCAAGGAAGGCAAGGAGGGATGGTTTGGACGTGTATCTTCACCAAAATTAGTGGGTTTCCTTCTCTTTGAGGTATGGTATCCATCCTTGAACCCTCTTCCATTCAAGGAGCTATTTCCAAAGGATTTCAAAAAGGGTTTTCAAACTCAAATTCCTTCTACCTTGATTTTAAATTTGGGTCTTCTTTTAAAAGTATTCTAATAGTTTAAATGTGTTTATTCTTGTATGAATTGATTATTTTAATGTTAAAAACCTAAGAACTCATGTATGTGCATATTTCAAACTTTTAGCTTCAGAAATAGGTTAAATGAGCATGTTTGGGTAAGGTATGAACTTTGGTTTTCTTATGTTTCCATGTTGGTTTAGCTACTGCCCTAAGGGACTTATTATGATGAAATATTGAGAAATTGATTATAATTGATAATGGCTTTGTTAAATGGTGAATTTTTATTAATTCATTTATTATTGTCATATTGCATTCATTTGCGTTATTTGGACATTCTGGTGTGTTTATTATGAACTTGATATTACTTACTATGTTTTGTGAGTATGGCTTTGAAGGCCTCGTATATGAAATGAAGTGATATTGAAGATAAGTCTTGTCTTGTGTTTTGTGAAGTTGAATCGCATGTTTGGTTTAGATTATGCCTAGGTAAAGTATATGACTTGTGAAGCATGTAAAGTGTGTAAATTGATGAATGTAGGACTAAATCATGTATAGAAGCTAATGTTAATGAAATGATATTCATATGCAAGATGTGCTCACAAGTACTCACACACATTTAAATGAATGTATGAAATAAAATTTAGTAAATAGAGGAGTTTTTAGGTGGACACTCTTCGTGAGTTGAGACGAAGTATTTAGTAGCAACCTCGTTACATCCTAAGAGCTTTCAAAGATAGGTCGGAGGATGAATGCCCTTTGTGAGTTGAGATGTGGTGTTCACAGCAATCCTTAGCCTATTGTTTAAAGTGTTTAGAATCTGTGGGGGTAGTCTAGCACCGAGAGGATATGAAGAAGGGTGATTACACTTGGTGAGTTGAGATGTTTTATTCCAATGTACCTCTTGAGATGAGTACTCCTCGTGAGTAGAGAATGATTACTTAGTAGAAATCTCCTATCCCTTAACTATGCGCCCACATAGGTGTAGCCATTGGAAAAGCCATGTAAAAGCTAAAAAGAATGACCTTACTCTATGCAAGTGTCCAATAGGGGTTAATGTCGGGATTCCATCCTAACTATCATGGTCAATGTCGGTTAAGCTAACCCTCCACAAAAGAATTGATTGAACTAAGTCTTCTAAAAGAACGTACTACTTAGGGTAGGTGGTGGTATGGGACGCTTCTACTCATTTCACTAGGTAGGACCTTCCGAAAGGGAAGACTTGGTGTCAAACCTTCTAAAAGAATGTACTACTTAGGGTAGGTGGTGGTATGGGATGCTATCTACTCATTGCACTAAGTAGTCATTCCGAAAGGGAAGACTTTTGTGGTTTGTTGGGTGTCTTTTAATGTCTTGCCATTGATTGAGGGGCTTGTTTCTCCCGAATTGAGTAAGCCGAAAGGAGTAGTCTTGAGGGTTGCTTTTACTTCCTCCATGTCTTACCTTATTTTGTCTTAGGATAATCACAAGGTAAGGAAACTCTTACGGAAAATGAGTTCACTTTCTCTTTCGCTTGGTCATGGAAGTTCACTCATTTAGGATATGATAATTCATTGTGAGTGCCTTAAATGATTCATTGTTAAAGTTCAAATTTGTTCACTGTATTATTGGTTGGAGTTTACTGTAATGTTTTGAAACTTACTGTAAATGGTCCCTTTTGGTTTTAAATTATGGAATCTCTTATCTAGGTGTTAAGTGATGGTTCTTATGATGTTTTGCTTCTATATTCTTTAATATTTTACTTAAATTGCATGAAAAGTTATTTTACTAAAATGTCCCTTTTCGCATGTTTTTGCATATGTCATACTAAGTACATTATTTGTACTAACCCCATACTTTTCTATACCTTATATGTATAGGTTGAAGACTTTTCGGAAGATTCGAAGGCGAAGCTTCAGAAATTCACTCTCTCAAGAATTGGTAAGTCCTCATATATCCGAGAAAATAGTCTATTGTTTTCTAGCTTTATTATAAGACTTAATATGTATTTGATTTCAATGTAAAGGGTCGTGTCCCTAACATATTATATGTCGTGTCTTAAGTTTGGCTTGTGACGATAAGATTTGTTAAGTATGAATGAAAGATTTCCTTTTTATTAATTTATTCGTGAAAAGTTTTTACTCCGCACTACTTTTTCATGTCATATGTAATGAATGCTAGTTGAAGGTCTTTACAAGACCCCAAAAGGTCAAGTACGCCCAGACACGAAACAAGGTTCCTCCTAACTTTTAGGGATGCTTTCGGATCGTGACACTTAATAAGTAAGAGATTGTCCCATTCAAGTAAAACACTTGTAGTAATAACTTATACATTGTCTCATCCGTCTCTGTTCAACATAGATTAACAAATTTTGCCCTTTAAATTTGGATATTGATTGTGAGGACAATCTCGATTGCCAAAAGACTCTATTTATTTTTCAAAAAAGAAAATTTTATTTTGGTCTCTCTGTGGCCATACCCCTTAGAGTTGTGTGCATCAGAAGGTGATAAATAGACAGAAGGGAAAGAAGTAGAGAATATCCCGATAGCTGAGCATATTATTGGTGAAAATGGGGAGGTGTACCAAATGAAGTAAAACTGGACCTAGTTAGCGAGATTAAGCCTAAGTATATAGAATGACCTGATTGTGAAAATAAACAAAATTCGGACAATCCGTGAATTTGCAACTTGAGTTTTTCAAATCTGATAAGTCCATTATATTCAGTTTATTGTATAGAAAAAGAAGACAAGTATCTTAGACTTATTTTTTGCCTGAAATATGTCCTGTGCGTGATTTTGAGGAAAACAATCAACTAAAAATTGAAATTTCTCTTATGAAATTGAAATTAACCCTCTCAAAGACTTTTGCTTAAGAGTTGTCAAATCAACACCAGATAGGAAATACAAACTATAATCGACAAATATATTATATGGTAGACCTAGATTAGAGCAAATAACGTAGATTTAAGACAAACCAATGTAGTACTCTTTAAAATTTCTCGAAAATCATTCAATGGGGGACTTAGAAATCATGAAGCAGCAGAGAATACAGCAAAATTATTCACCTTTATACCCATAAATTGCTGTCGTAAGACCAGTGGAGCTTCAACTGAAGTAAAAGATATCAATGCCCAAGAAGACAAACGAGCTTCACTAGAGAGATTTCTTCACCAGAAGTTCTACCTCAAATAAAATGATCATGATGACTAAGATAAAAGTGTGCTTTGGTTGAAAGAGGGTTTTAAGGGAAAGGGATTTTTCTTTTTGATTTTCTAATCAAATGAAAAATTTTGGCGCTTTGCACAATTACCGGAGGGAAATATAATTTAGGGTATATATATATATATATATATATATATATACACTAGAAGGGAGGCCCTTGCATTGCACGGGGCACAAAGCCCAACAATTTATATATTTTGAAATCTTAAATTTGATTTAAGGGAAAATGGTCAATAATTTAGTATACAAAATGGCTAAAAAAAGTGTCCTTTTTCTGAATAAATGTATTTTTTTTAAAAAAAAAAAAGACAATCTTCCTCCTAATTAAAATATTATTGAGTAATACAATTTTTATTTCTCTCTTTTGAAATTACTTAACAAATAAAAGTGTAGGAAATATTTTTCTTCTACTTTATCTCATTTTATCAATTAAAATAGAATAATTTCATGTACACTTTCGATAGATAATATATGTCATATATATAAGATCATAGTATATCTATAATTTACACAATAAAAAATATTTTTATTTTTTATTTTTTCTGAATTAAAGTAAGATAAACATTAACTAATATTTTTAAAAACATTAATTGAAAAAAATGTGTCAAAAGAAAATAACAATACATTTATTTGAAAAATGAGGTTTTTGACCTATTAAATAACAATAATGACAATTTTAGACCAAAATATTGATGACAAGAGAACTTTTGGATCAAACTATAAACGAAGGACATTTTTGTTCTTTTCGCATAGTTTAAGGAAATTTTTTAGCCAAAGTATTGACGATAAAGATATTTTTGAGTCACACTATAAACGAAAGACATTTTTATTCCTTTCACATAGCTTAAGAGTATTTTTTCACCTCGATCCCAGACCCCACCACCATCGCCGGAACACCCCCCCCCCCCCAAAAAAAAAAAATTGTTTTTAAAAAAACATTTTCAAACTTCAAAATTTCTTTTTTTTTCCCCTACGCTTGACTCACCATCCACCCCCTTACAACCCCCACCCCACCCCCTCTCCCAACAAAAAAAATTAAGTTTATTTTAAAAAAAATTTTCAACTTCAAATTTTATTTTTTTCACCCCTAGCCTCCACCCTCCCCCTTCCCAACCCCCTATCACCCCAACAGCCCCCCACCCCACCCTACCAAAAAAATTAATTTTGTTTTTACAAAATATATTTCAATCTCAAATTTTAATTTATTCACCCATAGCCCTCCCCCCCCCCCCCCCCTGACCCCCTCCCACTACCAGCCCCTCTCCCTCCCAAAAAAAATTAAGTTTGTTTTTAAGAAATATTTTCGACTTCAACCAAATATGAGAAGATAAGCTAATTATTTATTTATTTTTCAGGAAAACATTTTCTAGAACAACATTTTCCTTCATACCAAACACACCCAATATCACGACCCTTTCAGTATATTGCTTTAGTTATTGCACTACCGAGAAACCTATGATTTCTATTGAGAATTTTATCAAATCTGGAGCTATCCCGTCTCGGGACTCCATCATAATAAAATCAAACCACCATGAAATTAAACACATATAGCATAATATCATTTGTAGCCTAACAATTTTTTTTTTCATCTAGTAATTGTAAGGAATGCAGCTTGATTTTACATGTGTTTAAACTTTTGTATTGCTCTCTGGTTTCCTTAGTGTCCACATTCCTTCATGTCTTATTAGAAAAGGAGTTGTCTGTCCACTTTTAGACCTAGAGCTACCTGTCAACAAGGTGGAGTATAAGGACTCGTGAAATTTACATATAGTGTTGTAAACCTTGTGATTAAAGGTATTATGAAAGGAAAAAATGTGTTTTGTAATAGGAAGTGTCAACAATGAGCCAACCTACTGAAAGTTAAGTTGGAAGAGTTTCTTGGATTTTTGCAGACAGGAGTGAGCTCGTAGAAATTTAGAAATCAATTTAATCATAGAACAATATTAAGTAACTAATTTTATAAGATCCAATGTGAAGCATAGGCTATAACGTGAACATAATTATTATTTTTACAACATAATTGTGGTACTTACCTTTCCAAATTTTGTTCGTAATTTTTTTCCGTATTCTAATTAAACGCATCTTCTAAATGGACAGAAATCAAATGACCATATTTGAGTATTCTAATCAAATGCATCTTGTAAATGGACAACAATCAAATGACCATATTTGAGATCACCAGATATTTTACATGATGATTAGCAACAATTAATTCTTATTAATTGCTGCTAAATATGTATTTTTAGCGACAATTAATACTTTTTATATATGTCCCTAAAATCTTAAATGGTATCGATTTTAATTAATGACACTTTAACTAATGGCGATAAAATTTTTAGCACTCTTTGTTAATGTCAATATTTATGATCGCTAAAAATTATTCAAAATTAGATAACCAGTGAATTTCTTGAATATACAAAAGAAGAAAGTCACTCGAGTACATAAAAGATGGAAACTACTCAAAATTAGATAACCCCAAAAATTGAACTTCAGTTTTCGGGGAATCTAGATTTTGACTCAAATATGTAATATATTATGCTCAATATTGTTCTAGTCCAGTTGAAAATAATATTCAAACTGAATAAATTTCATAGTATTTTGACATAGAAATCGAAGTCATAATAAGCTTGTATGGATCATGTCTTTCCTTGTAAATTAGAGCATTGTTACAAATAGGAGTAATCCTCTCTTAGCAATTTAGTTCGCCACAAGTTTTGAGACTAAAAAAGACGTGAGAAATCTTATGTTTTGCAATTAACTTGGCATTTCAAAATCATGTTAGGCAAATCTTTGTAGTTTAAAGCAATCTTTTTTTTAAAAAAATAATAATGACTTTATCAATGAATATCAAAATGCTATAACAGAAAGGAAAATATATCTTTATTAGCTAGTATAATTTAATTAATCACCTCAATAATAATAAATCTCAATAATTGTTACAAACTGATTTTTTTAACATCAGCCAATAACAATTAAAAACTTGCATAAAGATAAACTTCTCTTGTTCTATATCAAGCTTGGAACTAAAGCACCAAACATTAATTCTACTCCGAATTAAACATGCTCGTACAAGTATAAAATTCAACATATGCATAAATTTCATCGAAAAATTGCAAGCAGAGAGATCCCGTAATCTACCTTCTTGACGCCATCAAAGGGGAAAAAATTCTGTTTGAGAGAGATGAATACAGAGAATTGCAACTGAGAAGAATTTGTGAATTGAAGTGTATCACCAAAAAAAAAGAGGAATCCACTTGTGAAATGCAGGTATCATAAAAGATGGTCTAAATTTTTAGAGTGCTACACATGTTCACTAATATTTATTTTTTATCCACGTGTCTATTCAGTGACAAGTTAACAGTACAATTTACTTTTGTATGGGCTTGAGCCGTCATGAGTTGGGTAAGTTCATTAGGGCTGCCCTCAACTCCGCATTAGTCATATCACCCTCAACAAAATGAGCTTGAGGCATAGGAGGCACTTGAGGCTCTTGGGGTTCCGAACTCACTTGAGGTCCTTAAAGGGGAACCTCCTAATTATCTTCCTTTAGGCCAACAATAGGAACTTGGACAACACAGGGAGGTATCATCTCATTATCTACACCTCCATCCTCCCTAATAGCGGTTGATGTACTCGTATTCATGTCCTATAAACACAAAAAGAAGAGGTTTAGAAAAAATACCTTATATGACTCAACTCTAAAGCACGACATTAGAATAAAGAAGATAGTAAAACTTCTACATCCTATAGCCTCTTCTCCATGGATGTTTCGTGACTCACACCAATGACAAAGATACTACTAGATGTGGCTTGTGAGACTTTTAGAACCTAAACTACCAAGTTTATCACGACCTGAAAGCATTCCCTAAAAGTTAGGGAGAACCCTCGTTTCGTGACTGGATGTACTTGACCCTTTGTTGTCTTGTACAAGCCCTTTAACTATCGTTCCTTAACATAAGACATGAAAGTAGTGTAAAATTAAAACTTTTCACGAATAAATTAATAAAAGGAAATCTTTCATAAATACTTAAAAACTCTCATCGTCACAAGCCAACTTAAAGGCACGACATATATCATAGGGACACAGCCCTTTTACATTAAAAGAAATACATAATAAGTCTTTAATAAGAAACTTACAAAAGAACTATGCCCTCGAATATATGTGGACATACTTTGTCTTGAGAGGAACTTTCCCAAGCTTCACCTTCAAAACTTTAAAATCTTCCAACCAATACTTATAGTGTACAGAAAAGTATGGGGTTACTACAAAACAATTTACTAAGTATAGCATATGCAAAAACATGAAAAAAGGGACATGTTAGTGAAAACACATTTTCATGCCAATTAAGTATACATGCATGAATATAGGATTAAAACAATATAAGACACATTATTTAACACTTAGAGAAGAGTTTCCACGATTTTCGCAAAAGAAAGCATTTTTTACAGTAACTTTCCAATTTTTATAGTGAACTAAAACATTATAGTGAACTAAAAGACTCCAAAATGGTGAACTTCCAAAGCATTTCCAATGAGGAAATAAGCACCATTTCCGTCGGAGTTTCCCTATCTAAGGTCATCCTAAGACTCACTAAGGTAGTACATGAAGGAAGTACGCATATGCCTCCTTCAATACACACCAAAGCAAAACTCAAGACTACCTCTTTTTTTTTTCATACTCACCTCAGGAGAACAAGCACCCACTCAATGGCAATATACTAAAAGAACACCTAACAACACACCAAGAAATCCCTTTCAGAATTCCTACTTAGTGCAATGAGTTGATGGCGTCCCATACCACCACCTACCCTAAGTAGTACACTCTTTTAGAAGACTTAGCACCAATACTCCCCTTTCGGAAAGTCCTACATAGTGCAATGGACAGATAGATAGCATCCCATACCACCACCTACCCTAAGTAGTACGTTTTTTTTTTTGAAGACTTAGTTCATTCAAATCAAATAAGACTCACCAAGGCTCCCTTTTCGGAATGTCTACCTAGTGTTATGGATAAGTAGCGTCCCATTTCACTACCTACCCTAAGTAGGACATTCCTTTAGAAGACTTAGCACATTAATTACTTTTGTGGGAGGTTAGCTTAACCGACATACACCATGAGAGCTAGACATGGAATCCTGACATTAAACCCTATAAGATGAGGGATCCTCACTTGCCTAGAGTAAGGTCATTCTTTTTAGCTTTTACATGGCTTTCCCAATAGCTACACCTACGTGGGCACATAGTTAAGGGATACGGAGATTGATACTAAGTAACTCATTCTCTACTAGCGAGGAGTACTCATCTCAAAATGTACATTGGAATAAAACATCTCAACTCACAAAGTGTAACCACCTCTTCTTCATATCCTCTTGGTGCTAGACATAACCCACACAGATTTTAAACATTATATATTATAGGTTAAGGATAACTAGTGAACACCACATCTCAACTCACGAAGGGCATTCATCCTCCGACCTATCATAGAAAGCCCTTAGGATATAGTGTGGTTGCTACTAAACGCTTCATCTCAACTCACGAAGAGTGTCCACCTCAAAACTCCTCTATTTGCTCAACTTAGATTCATACATTCATTCAATCAAGTGTGTGTGTGTATACTTGTGAGCATATCTTGTATAAGCATCATTTCGTACACATTTGCTTCTATACATGCTTTAGATCTACATTCATCAATTCACACACTTTAAATACTCACTAAGTCGTATGCTTCACTTAGGCATAATCTAAGCCAAACGTGCAATTCAACTTCACAAAACACAAGACAAGAGTTATCTTCAATATCAATTCATTTCACATATTTGTCCTTCAAAGCAACACTCACACTACATAATAAGTAATAACAAGTTCATCAAATATAAATTGCCACCAAGAAGGTGGACCATACCACTCAAGAGCAATTAATCATAAGAATTACACAAGTTAAACAATTCACCATTCTAACAAGCCATCATCACCTATAATCATTTCATAAATATTTCATAATAATAAGGCCCCTTAGGGAAATAGCTAAATCATAATAACTACACAAGAAAACAAAAGTTCATACCCTACACAAACATGCTCATTTAACTCATTTCTTAAGCTAGAAGTTTGAAATATGCATAAACATGAGTTCATTAGGGTTTTGACAGTAAAATCATCAATTCATACTAGAATAAACACATTTGAATCATTAAAGCACTTTTACAAGAAGACCCATGCTTAACATCAAAGATAGAAGAAAATAGAATTTGGAAACCCTTTTTGAAATCTTTTGGAAATGACTCCTTGAATGGAAGAGGGTTCAAGGATGGATTTTATAACACATTTTGAAGACGTTCTTGGATGTTTGACATCCAAACTTCATGAAACTCCATATACTGCCTATGGACATCATTATAATACATTTTAAGACATCATAAGTCTATGAAACACTTGTAAACACATAATAGCACCTAAGGCCCCTTTGGCGACTAGTCGTCGAATGTATTGGTCGTCCCTTGACGTTTGACTTCCAAATCACCTCAAACTTTACAAACTGCCTCAATACCATATTATAAACCATTTTAGGACCTTAGACCCTTAGGACAAACATGTTAGGCTCTATACACCCTAATTCATTTTTGGGGTCTTACATTATGGCTGTCCAAGAGTTAATGGTGAAAAGATAGATGGAAAATAGATTTTCTATGGGTTGTATATTGTAAATAAGTGTTTGAAAGAAAGAGGTCTAACTGGAAATTACGATTCCAAGTTTGAACTGCAGAGGAATCTTGGCCAACCAGAAATAACTCAGTTAGTCAATATCAATCGTATTTGTAAAAATGTTTTCAAGGCACTAAAATGTACTATACTGACAATGTTTGTTATGAATTGTGATGTCTCGAAAGGGAAGAAGAATGTATCAATCATCGCTATCAATGAAATATAGGATAAGAGACCCCCACCCTTCATATACATTACTAACATGTAGTATCTCTATTGGTATTATTTCATTAGGCCTTAAGGCTGCAGTTGCACAATAAGATGCTCGGATATTGATCAGTGATCTTGTGCTTCTAAGAACGGACACAATAAGATGCTCGGATATTGATCAGTGATCTTGTGCTTCTAAGAACGGAGGCGAGTTTCCATTCAACCCAAGAATCTCTATGTTTAAAGAAAAATTTTCTGTTCGCAGGAGTGGTCTATATTGCAAATGTCCTCCATCTTTCAAAAATAGGGTTAGACAACATGGTCTTCGGTACCATTTCAAGGATTTAAAAACCAATTGATAAGATGGTGTTGGAGGTCATCAAATTATACTGCAAATTATACTGCACCCAGAAGGTTTATTTGTGATACATCGGAGAATTACTTAATGATAAGGAAGTGAAAATTAGAATGGATTATTCAAAGTAATTCTTTATGTTGGAAACAACAATGAATATATCCCCAAAAACAAGGTTTTTAAGTAGCAAAGTCGAGTCAAAATAGTTTAAAAGGAAGGATTGAGATGGATTTTCTATTGATGCAACAATATATGGGAATGCTGGTAGATTTATCAATTATAGTTTCTCACCAATCCTTTGTGCTCAAAATTGCATGTATGACCATGGAAACAAAAGATTACCTCATATAATTTTTTTTTGCTTCCAAAATATTTATCCATTAGAAGAGCTTACTTATTATTACATCTGAATTGTCCGTGTTCATGATACAAACAGAAATTTGAAGAGAGAGAAGGGTAGATGTGTCTCTTATTAGTGCAGTGGTAGAATGTAGTAAATTTCTATGTATAATACATCAAGAAGTAATTTACTACATTCTCCCACTGCACTTATGAGATATATACCACCCTTCTCTCTCATCAAATTGTCATTTGTACCATGAACACGTACAATCTTGTGGTTGTAGTGATAAGTAAGATTCTCTAATGCATAAATACTTTTGGAAGCGAAAAACATTATGTGAGGTACTCTTTTATCACCATGGTCATACATGAAGTTTTGAGAACAATGGTTTGGTGAGCAATTATGATTGATAAATCTACCAACATCCCATATATTGCCGCATCAATAGTAAATCCACCTCCATCCTCCCTTTTAAAAGAATTCGAGTCAACTTTACTACTTACAACCTTCCTTTGCGGATATATTTTCTATAGTTGCCAACATCAAAGATGTACTTGTCATAATCAAATCTAGTTTTCGCTTCTTTATGATCAAGAAATTCTCTGATATATTCACGAATAAAACTTCTGGGTGCAATATAATATGATGACCTATAACCCCATCCTTTCTATTTGGTTTTGAAAACCTCGAAATGGTACATAAGACCATGTTGGCTAACCCTATTTTTGCAAGATGGAGGACATTTGTAATATGGACCACACTCGTGAACAAAAAGTTTTGCTTTAAAAATAGAGCTTCTTGGGTTGAATGGAAACTCGCCTCCGTTCTTAGGAGCACAAGAGCACTGTTCAATATTCGAGCATATTCTTGTGCAACAGCAACCTTGAGGCCTAATGATATAATACAAATCAGGATACTTCATGTTAGTAATGTATGTGAAAGGTGGGGGGTCTCCATCATCCATTGCATCGATAGAAAGGATTGATATATTTTCCTTCCCTTTCGAGACATCATACTCCATAACAAACATTGTGTGCATAGTAGATTTTGGTGCCTTGAAATCATTTTCACAAATATGATTGACATTGAATAACTTAGTTAGTTCTGGTTGGCCAAGATACCTCTAATGTTCGAACATGAACATATATTTTATAATTAGACCTCTTTGTCGCCAACACTTAGTTACAACGTCCAACCCAAAGTAAATGTAATCGGTCTTTTCACCATTAATTCTTTGACGGCCAGAAATGACCATTACTAAATATCCCAAATACATTGAGTTCATCAAGGAAAGAGTATCCCTTTTAAGCTTCTGATTACCACTCTCGCATTAAAAGATACTATAGAATTCACTCCTTTATCTTCATAAATGAACTTTTGAGAACATATAGTCTTATTCTCGTATACACCAAAATCAACAATTTAAGTTGAAACATCTTTTCTATTAATATGCGCATATTCAATGCCCCTAAAAAATTTGTGATGTAGTCCGACCATAGCAAGTTCTACCTTGAAATTTTAGAAATATTAAACTTATGATTAATCAAGACATAATGTCATTTAACATTGTTTCCATTGTTTTGACGGACGGATGGACGAGAGTTGTTAGGAAAATTGTTGGTAATATCAACTCTTATGCTCTAACATACTGATAGAGATATATTATCAATCATGTGATGAAGTTTTTTTTTCTGTAACTTCTTTGAGAAACTTGTTTCTACCGGCACAACTGATTATCAATCATAAACATTACATGAATATTAACACTGACACGACAAGGCATTATGAATGGTTGAATCAAACTGGAAAAAAAATGTTATATCAAAGCAGAAAAAAACACATCATGAAACAAAAAGAAATACGACCTAACAAGCAAAGAAGAAGAATAGTGAAACTCATATTAGGGTTAAAGGAGAGCAAAATTTTGAAATAATTTGAATTGGGGTGGGGGTGGGGGGATTAGTGTCATAGAAAGAGTCGAAATAGAAAGATTTAACACTCTACATTAAATTTATGATCCTTATATTTAAACTTTTGTCGCAAAATAGTCTTTTAAGACAGGAACAATTTTCTCTAATGAAAGAAGAAAATGGGTTGATGTGGTTTGAGTAATTTAAAACAAATCTTCAAAATTTCATTATTTCCCAGCATTTCTCATAAGTGTTTCTCAAAGGTCTTACTAAGGGAAATCCACTATAGTTACATATTGAGGAAAAAGCTTAAGGCGTCATTTTTATTTTTAAACTAGTATGTATGTAAAAATAATTAATTTAGAAGGCAAAAAAAAAAAAATTATTTAATGTTTATAAAATAAAAATTCATGACTTTGTGTTTTGCTTAACTTGAGACGGGTCCAAAAAAATTCATCTAAGCATATGAAACAAAGTTAGGAAAACCAAAGGATTAACATTAAGAAACATGAGAGAAATAAACCTAACACTATGTTTGGATCATTGTTATCCATTGTATTGTATTGTGTTGTTACTATACCTACAATGTTTATTTCGATTGTTACTTAAAATGTATTGTATTGTATTGTTAAATTTCGTTGTTACGTATAGGGATGTGCATCGGTCGGTTCGGTTTAGATTTACATATAATCGGTTCGGTTTATCGATTTTCGGTTATAAAATATGCTAACCCAATAACAAACTAATAAGAAATTTTTTATCGGTTTATCGGTTTTGATGTTATCGGTTCGGTTACGGTTAACCCAATAAAAAAATGTCGATCAAATAATATACAATAGTACGTATGTTATAATTACATGTTACCAACTTACCGCCAAAACATAATAGAAAACTTTGAATGTTGATCAAATTACTAACATTCACTAACTTGCAAAAGCTATCGCCTACAATAAGAACTAGAATTAAAACTAAAATAAAATATTTCAACGAGACAATCTTAAACAGTTGCTCGATCCACCATATAATCAACAAAGTTCTCACCAATTTCCTAATCAAAAAATCACATAGCCTGAAAAGCTAATATTGAATCTATTTATTTATTAAATTATGTATATTTAATATTGAGGAAGGGTAAAGTAGTAAATAACTATCGTCTTATTGGGTTATCGGTTTACCCAATAACCCAATAGGAAAAACCAAAACTGACCCAGAAACCCAATAATTATTTTTTCTAAACCCATTAAAAACCCAATAACCCAATAACATTTTATCGGTTCGGTTTATTGGTCGGTTCGGTTTTTGCACACTCCTAGTTACGTAACAATGAAAACCCATAATTTATGGAACAACCAATTTAGTGTGTTCCTATTGTTACTTAATTTCTTTTTTCAATTATATATTTACATAATATTTCAAAATACTATTTTACCCTTTATCTTAATTATTTGAATCTAGTCAAACCTCATACAATAGAATAATTAGGATATTTTAGTAAATTTATATATTACAATACAATACGATACGATCAAGCCAAACAATTAAAATGTTATTAAACAAAAACAAATAATACAGTCTAGCCAAACATTGTGTGTCTACCATACAATACAATACAATATAATACAATAGATTATGAAACAATGGGTAACAATGATCCAAACAAAGTGTAAATAGCTTCAAAACACCAAGAAAAGAAATAACTTAAAGACTTTTAAGTATGAATCCATGTGTTGACTTCTTGAGATCCAAAAAAATTTATCAAACCAAATTATCTAAAAAAAAATATTAGAGGAAGATGGAACAAGGGTGTACCAATAACACAATACAAAACTCTTGTCTATACTAATACTAGAAGGATGATGCCCGTTCATTGCACGGGCCTAACGTGTCACTGAAATAAAGAAATTATTAAGAATTGTGTGTACAACATTCGTATAATATTTTTACAATATGTGCAAAAATAATGCTAAGTAAAATTTAATTGAGATTATTGTCAATCCTTCTATTTTGCAAAAATGAAATTCAAGTAAAAAATTTTCAAAACATTTGTATAAAAAGAAAAAAGTTGCAAATCATATCATCGTTGACCACTTCCTTGTGGTTTCGTGGAGCCATCAATGTAGACATTACGGAAAACGTGGTACCATATGTCCCTGTAATCACAGCTGAAAAGGCATACCAAGTGGTCAATGGCCTTGTGCACCTGGAAGGAAATATTTCAGACGAGGCCCAATCCAAATTTCACAGTAATCTACATAAATCTATTTTTCCTATAAATGGTAAAATTTTATGAACTTGTAGTGTCTAATTACGTGTATTTTGACATTTCAAAACAACAACTACAACTATGGGCCATGTGGAAGAGCCATCGGAGTGGACCTTTTAAACAATCCTGATTTAGTAGCCACAGACCCAGTCATCTCATTCAAGACAGCTATCTGGTTCTAAATGAACCCTTAATCACCAAAGCCTTCTTGCCACGATGTCATCATTGGAAGATGGAACCCATCTGCCGGTGATCGATCAGCCAATCGTCTTCCTGGATTTGGTGTCATCACAAACATCATCAATGGTGTCCTAGAATGTGGTTGTGGTAATGACAACAGGGTACAAGATCGAATTGGGTTTTACAGGAGGTAATGCGGAATTCTTGGAGTTAGTACTGGTGACAATCTTGATTGCGGCAACCAAAGGTCTTTTGGCAGCTAATTCTATGTAATAACTTCATTATATGTTTTGTTGTATTCTCGCACAATGCAAGGATCAACAATAAAATGAAGTTATAATAATATGATTGTAGTTTGATTAGTACCATGGCTATATATATAGTCGTGTTCAATAATAAATAAAGATTTTTATCTTAAGATACATATATTTCAATAAAGTCCACAAGCATTAAGTTCCAACTTCAAAAACCAAATCAATGTGCACGTAGTTATAATTCATTTGGTAACCACTTGTACAACTTCATGAACCAAATCAGTGCTATATCATAACACAAAAGATTATATAAACCTTAGCCTCCAAGAAGGTTCCTCTCTAATGCTAGCTAGTTTACCAGTAACAAAGCTAGCTTCTCTATAGAAGTGATTAATATATATATATATATATATATATATATATATATATATATATATATATATATGTATGTATGTATATATTCAATTTTCATGTGCTATAGTCCACCATTTTGATGATTTTCTTGTGCTATAGTCCACCATTTTTTTTGGTGATCTTGAATTCCAAGATCATTTTTCCCAAATATTTACATGAACATGAATTAAAACCTTATCTTATGGAGCTGGTTGGTCACCATAAAAATAACTCATTTTCAAGGTCAAACGAGCCCAGAGCAGGTAAACCCCCCATTATGTCGATTTTCGTGTGCTATAGTCCATAGGATTTTTTGTTACCCGGAATTTTTTGCAAAAAATTTATAGGAATGTCCGTTAAGACCTTATCTATGGATCAAGATGGTCACCACGGCCAAAAAGGGATCATTTTCAAGGTCAAACGATCCCTAGAGCACGTAAAACCCCTAATTTGATGATTTTCATGTGCTATAGTCCATATCATTTTTGATGATCCGGAATTCCGAGATCATTTTTGCCAAAAAATTGCATGGACGTTTGTTAAAACCTTATCTATAGAGTAGATTGGTCACCACAGCTAAAATGGGCCATTTTCAATCTCAAATGACCCTAAAGCAAGTAAGACCTCATTTTATCGATTTTTATGCACTATAGTAGTGATCCGAAATTTTAAGATTATTTTTGTCAAAAATTTACATGGATTTCTTCAAGACATTATCTATGGAGCTGGTTGGTCTCCACAGCTAAAACGGTCCATTTTCAAGGTCAAATGAACCCCAAAGCATTTAAATCCCCTATTTTGTTTATTTTCATGTGCGATAAGTCCATGAGTATTTTAGTGATCCAAAATCCCAATGTCTTTTTTGATGAAAATTTACATGGATGTCTGTCAAGACCTTATCTATGGAGTCGGTTGGTCAGCACGGTCAAAACGCTCCATTTTCAAGGTCAAACGAGCCTTAAAGCATGTAAACCCCCTATTTTGTAAATATTCATGTGTTATAGTCGACCAGCTTTTTTGGTGATCCAGATTTCCAAGATCATTTTTGCCAAAAAATTTGCATGGACATTTTTATGACCTTATCTATAGATTCGTTTTGTCACCACTGCCAAAACAACTCATTTTCAAGGTCAAACGAGTCCCAAAGCAAGTAAACCCCCATTTTGCCAATTTTCCATTGCTATAGTCTACCATCTTTTTTTGTGATCCAGAATTCGAATATCATTTCTACCAAATTGCAAATAGATGTCCGTTAAGACTTTATATATGAAGTCAGTTGATCACAATGGCCAAAATAGCTCATTTTCAAGGTCAAACGAGTCTAAAAGTAGGTTAACCCCTCATTTTATTGATTTTCTTGTGTTATAGTCCATGAGACTTTTGGTGATCCAAAATTCTGACGTTATTTTTGCCAAAAATTTACATGGATGTCCGTTAAGACCTTATCTATGGATTTAATTGGTCACCACGGCCAAAAAGACAATTTCCAAGGTCAAATGAGCCCTAAAGCAAGTAAACCTGCGGCATGATCTGTCATCTTGGTAGGAATTGCTTTAAATTTGGGAACCTACGGGTTTTTAAGATTTTCAATACCCATGTTTCCCGAAGCGACACTTTGTTCCCCTATTTTGTTAATTTTCGTGTTCTATAGTCCACCATCCTTTTTGGTGATTCGGAATTCCGAGATCATTTTTTTCAAAACATTGCATGGACGTCCATTAAGACCTTACTATGGAGTCGGTTCGTCACCACGATAAAAATGGCTCATTTTAAAGGAAAAACAAGCCCCTTAGCAGGTAAACCCCTCATTTTGTTGATTAACATATGCTATCGTCAATGAGATTTTTGGTGATCCAGAATTTCGGTGTCATTTTTGCCAAAAAATAATTGAACATCCGTTAAGACCTTATGGATATAGGTGGTCACCATGGTGAAAACGACCCATTTTCAAGGTCAAACGACCCGAGAGCATGTAAATCTCATTTTATTGATTTTTGTGTGTTAGAGTCCATGGAATTTTTTGCGATCCGAAATTCAATGTCATTTTTGCTGAAAATTTACATGGACGTCTATCAAGACCTTATCTATGGAGAAGGTTCGTCACCACATCCCAAATGACTCATTTTAAATGTCAAACGAGCCAAGAGTGGGAAAACACATATATGACCAATTTTTGTGTGTTATAGACCATGAAATTTTTGTGATCTTGAATTTTCAACAAAATGGATGAATTTTTTTGTGAGTGTCCGTTATGTCGTTGGCAATGTATTCAGTTTGTCCCACGGGAAAACAGGCACATTTTCAAGTTCCAACGAGCGACAAAGCAGGTAAAAAATGCATTTTTTTCGAATTTTTGTGTGCTATAGTCCATGAATATTTGTAACCAGAATTCCCCAAACAAATTAATCAAAATTCTTGTGGACGTCATTAAGACATTGACAATGAATCAAGTTGTCCTACGGAAAAAACGGACGCATTTTCAAGTCCAAATGAGCCGAAAGCAAGTAAACACAGATTTTACCGATTTTCGTGTATTATAGTGAATTAAAATTTCGTGATCCAGAATTCTCAAAATAATGACCAAAAATTTTTGGGGACGTCCCTTAAGACGTTGGCAATGTATCTGGTATATCCCGAGCGAAAAATGGGCAGATTTTCAAGTTCAAATAAGCTCCAACGCAGGTAAACGCAATTTTTTCCAATTTTCATGTGTTATAGTCAATAGCATTTTTATGGTCCGAAATTCGTGAAATAAAATGGCCAAAATTTTTCATAGACGCCTGTTAAGATATTTTCAATGTATCTAGTTCGTTCTACGGGGAAAACAGACTCATTTTTCAAGTTCAAACAATCTCCTAAACAAGTGAATTCTAGAGTTCAAATGAGCCCCAAAGTAGATAAACATAGATCATTCCAATTTCGTGAGATATAGTCAATGAAATTTTTGTGATTCACAATTCCAAAAACAAAATGGTCAAAAATTTTAGTGAACATCCGTTAATACGTTGGCAATGTATCCAGGTCGTCCCGCGAGGAAAACGAGCGAATTTTCGTGTTCAAACGAGTCTCAAAGCAGGTAAACACATATTATCTGATTTTTGTGTGCTATAGTCCATGGAATTTTTGTGATTTAGAATTCTTGAAACGAAATGGCTGAAATTTTTCATATATGTTTGTGAAGACGTTGACAATGTATATAGTTTTTCTCGCGGGGAAAACGAGTGCATTTTCAAGTTCAAACGAGTCTAATGCAGGTAGATGCATATTTTAACGATTTGAATGTACTATGGTCCATGGAATTTTTGTGATTCGAAATTCCCGAAATGAAATGAAAAAAAAATTATTGACGTCCATGAAACGGATTTTCAAGTTTAAACGAGCCCCAAAACAGGTAAACACAGATTTTTCCGACTTTCATGTGTTATAATCCATGAAACTTTTGTGATCCGAAATTCTCGAAGGAAAACAACCAAAACTTTCCGTGAAAATTCGTTAAAACATTGGCAATGTATCTAGTTTATCCTAGGGAGAAAGCGGGCGCATTTTCAAGATCAAACATACCTTTTCATTAAAAAAGAGTCATATAAGTCATTAATTAAAAAGCTCTCCTTTAATCCAAATACACAACCATTTCACAATATGCAAAATAAAATATGGATTGTTACATTTGCTTTGATTATTTTTAATTAATTATTTGATTGGTGCATTAAAAATAACATGTATAATAATACACATGCATTAAAATACACAACTTCAAATACACGGATGTCCGTTAAAACCTTATCTATGGATTCGGTTGGTCACCATGGCCAAAACGACCCATTTTAAAGATCAAACGAGCCCAAGAGCAGGTAAACACATATTTTGCTGAAATTCGTGTGCTATAATCACCACGGTCAAAATAGTCCAATTTCAAGGACAAACGAGCCCCAAAGCATGTAAACCCCCCAATTTACCAATTTTCGTATGCTACAATCTACCATCTTTTTATATTATCTAAAATCCCGATATAATTTTTGCAGAAAAATTACACAGATGCCCATTAAGATCTTATCAATGGAGTCGTTGGTCACCACGATCAAAACGGCTCATTTTCAAGGTCAAACGAGCCCAAAACACGCAAAACCCTCCATTTTATCCAATTTGTGTAGTCCACCATCTTTTTTAGTGATCTCATATTCCCAGATAACTTTTACCAAAAATTTACACGGGCGTTCGTTAAGACATTTTCTATGGTGTCATTTTGTCAGCACGGCTAAAATGACTCATTTACAAGGTCAAACGAGCCTAGAGCAGGAAAACCTCCATTTTGCCATTTTTTGTGCTATATAGTCCACCATATTGTTTGGTGATCTAGAGTTTCGAGATCCTTTTTGGAAAAATTTTACACAGACGTTCATTAATAACTTATCTAATGAGGTTGATCACCATGACCAAAACGGCCCATTTTCAAGGTCAACTGAGCCCAACAGAAGGTAAACCCCTTATTTTATCAATTTTCATGTGATATATAGTCCACCATCTTTTTTTGATTATCCAAATTTTTTGATATCATTTTTGCCAAAAATTTATATAGATATACGTTAAGACCTTATCTATGAATTCGGTTGGTCACCACGACCAAAACGGCCTATTTTTAATGTAAAAGGAGCCCAAAAAGGTAAATCTCAATTTTGTCAATTTTTGTGTGCTATAGTCCATGAGATTTTTGATGATCAGAAATTACATGATTATTTCTGCAAAAAATTACACGAACATTCGTTAATACCTTATCTATGTAGGCAGTTTTCATCATGGCCAAAACGATCCATTTTCAAGGTCAAACAAGCCCAGAGAAGGTAAACCCCCCATTTTGCCAATTTTTGTGTCTTATATAGTCCACATCTTTTTTGGTGATCTGAAATTATGAGATCATTTTTGCAAGAAATTTATGCGGATGTCCGTTAAGACCTTACCTATTGAGTCCGTTGGTCACCACGATCAAAACGGTCCAATTTCAAGGTCAAACGAGCCAAGAGTATGTAAGCCCCCCCATTATACCGACTTTTGTATGCTATAGTCCATGGTATTTTTGTTGATCCAGAATTCCAAAATAATTTTTGCCAAAAATTTATACAAAGGGTCATTAAGACCTCATCTATGGAATTTGTTGGTCACCATGGTAAAAACGATCAATTTTTAAGGTCAAACGAGCCCAGAGTAGGTAAACCCATATTTTTTCAATTTTCGTGTGCTATATATAGTCCACAATCTTTTTTGGTGATCCGGAATTCTAAGATTAGTTTTATCAAAAACTTACATGGATGTCCATTAAGACCTTATCTATAGAGACGGTTGAACACCATGGCTAAAACGTTCTATTTTCAAGGTCAAACGAGCCCCACAAAAGGTAAACCCCCCATTTTGTTGATTTTCATGTGTAATATTCCACTATCATTTTTAGTGATAAAAAATTCTTACATCTTTTTTGCCAATAGTTTGCATGGACGTCCATTATGACCTTATCTATGAAGCTGGTTGTTCACCACAGAGAAATGGCCCAATTTCAAGGTTAAACAAGCCTAGAGAAGGTAAACCTCCTATTTTGGTCGATATTCGTTTGCTATAGTCCACCATTATTTTTTATGATCCCAAATTGTGGGATCATTTTCGCCAAAAACATGCATGGACATCAATTAAGACCTTATCTATACAGTCGGTGGGTCACGACAGCCAAAACGATCGATTTTCAATGTCAAACGAGTCCAGAGAAGGTAAACCCCAAATATTGCCGATTTTCGTGTGCTATAGTCTACCATCTTTTTTTATGATCTGAATTTTCGAAATCATTTTTATCAAAAATTTACACAGACGTACATTAAGGCCTTATCTATGGAGTCGATTGGTCATCATGGCCTAACCGGCCTATTTCAAGGTCAAATGAGTTCCAGAGCAAGTAGACCCCATTTTACCAATTTTCATTTGATATAATCCACCATCTTTTCTGGTAATGCATAATTTTGAGATTATTTCAGCAATAAAATTTCATAAACATTCTCTAAGACCTTATATATAGAATTGTTTGGTCACCACGGCTTATGATTCAAACGAATCCTAGAGCAGGTAAACAACCTATTTTGCCGATTTCGTGTCCTATAGTTCACCATCTTTTTTGGTGATCCAGAATTACGAGATAATTTTTGCCAAACACTTACACGAACATCCATTAAGACCTTACCCGTGGAGTCGGTTGATCCCCATGGCCTAAACTTTTCTTTTTCAAGGTCAAACGAACCTTATAGCAGGTAAATACCTCGTTTTTCCAATTGTCGTATGCTAAAGTCCACCGTCATTTTTTGTGATCCAGAATTATGAGATATTTTTTGACAAATTTATACGGATGTCCGTTAACACCTTATTTTCAAGGTCAAATAAGCTTCAGGCCAGGTAAACCCCATATTTTGCCGATTTTTGTGTGCTATAGCCCATAATATTTTTGGTGATTCACAATTCAGAGATTCTTTTGGTCAAAAGCTTACATGTACATCCGTTTAGACCTTATCTATGGATTGACCGCCGAATCAGAAAAATTGGGTGCTATCATAAAGCTTTGTATCAGCTAAGTTCACGAGTTGGAGATAAGCGGACTCGAACCGCTGATATCCGCCGCCAGCTCCCATAGTGTGACGGGCGTTGTTTACAAGGCCCGGGAACGAATTCACCGCCGTATGGCTGACCGGAGATTACTAGCGATTCTGGCTTCATGAAGGCGAGTTGCAGCCTGCAATCCGAACTGAGTTGGACACTACGACTAAAGCAGCCCATATTCAAGGTCAAACGAGCCTAAATCAAGTAAGCACCCCATTTTGTCAATTTTCGTGTGCTATAGTCTACTATCTTTTTAGTGATCCAGAATTTCGAGATCATTTTTGCTAAAAATTAACAGAGACGTCCATTAAGACATAATCTATAGAACTGGTTGGTCACCACAGTCAAAACGGCTTATCTTCAAGTTCAAACGAGTACATAGCAGGTAAACCCCCAATTTAGTCAATTTTCGTGTGCTAATGTTCAAGGGATTTTGGTGATCCGGAATTCTAAGATAATTTTTGCCAAAAAATTACACGGGCGTCCGTTAAAACCTTATCTATGCAATTGGTTAGTCAACATAGTCAAAACAACCCATTTTCAAGGTCAAACGAGCCCCAAAGCAGGCAAACCCTCAATTTAATCGATTTTCGTGTGCTATAGTCTACCATCATTTGGTGATCTGAAATTTCAAAATTATTTTTGGCAAAAACTTGCAGGGACGTCTGTTAAGACCTTATCTATTGATTTGGTTTGTCATCACAGCCAAAACAACTTATTTTCAAGGTCAAACGAGCCTAAGAGAAGGTAAATCCATAATTTTACCGATTTTTCACCATTTTTTTAGTGATCCAGAATTCTGAGATCATTTTTGCCAAAAGTTTATACGGACATCTGTTAAGGCCTTATCAATGAAGTCGATTGGTCACCACGACCAAAACAATCTATTTTCAAGGTCAAACGAGCCCAGCGAAAGTAGACCCCCATTTTACCGATTTTCTTATGATATAGTCCACCATATTTTTCGTTGATCCAAAATTTTGAGATCAGTTTTACCAAAAATTGAATGGATGTTCGTGAAGACCTTATTTATGGAGTGAGTTGGTCACCACGGTCAAAACGATCAATTTTCAAGGTCAAACGAGCCCTAAAGCTGGTAAACCCCATACATAGTCGATTTTCGTGTGCTATAAGTCTACCATCTTTTTTGGTGATCCGAAATTCCAAGATCATTTTTACCAAAAACATGCATGGACATCCGTTAATATGTTATTTATGGATCTGGTTTTTCACCACGGTCAAAATGACATATTATCAAGGTCAAATGAGCCCTAGAGCAGGTAACCACCCTATTTTGTCGATTTTCGTGTGTCATAGTCTACCATTTATTTTGGTGATCCAAAATTCCGACATCATTTTTGTCAAAATATTACATGGACGTCTGTTAGACCTTATCTATAGAGTCGGTCGGTCACCACGGTCAAAAGGTCCCATTTTCAAGGTCAAACGAGCCTAGAGTAGATAAACCTCCTATTTGCTGATTTTTGTGGGCTATAGTCCACCATCTTTTTTGGTTATCCGAAATTTTGAGATCATATTTGCCAAAAATTTGCATGGACGTCTAGTTAGACCTTATCTATGAAATCAGTTCGTCACCACGGCCAAAATATCCCATTTTTAGGTAAAACAAGCCCATAAGCAGGTAAACCCCCTATTTAGTTGATTTTCGTGTGCTATATAGTCCAATATTTTTTTGGTATACCGAAATTCCAAAATCATTTTTGCCAAAAATTTACACAGATGTCCATTAATACCTTATATATGGATCTGTTTGATCACCACAGCCAAAACGATCAATTTTAAAGGTCAAACTAGCCCAAAGAAGGTAAATCCCCCATTTTACCGATTTTATATGCTATAGTCCACCATTTGTTTTAGTAATTCAAAATTCCAAGATCATTTTTTCCAAAAACTTGCATAGACGTTAGCTAAGACCTTATCTATAGATCTGGTTTGTTATCACGGCCCAAACTGCCCATTTTAAAGGTTAAACGAGCCCCAAATTAGTAGGTAAAACCCCTATTTTGTAAATTTTTGTGTGCTATAGTCCACTATTTTTTTGGTGATCCGAAATTCTGAGATTGTTTTTGCCAAAATTTACACGGACGTCTGTTAAGGTGTTACCTATGGAGCAGGTTGGTAACCACAGCCGAAACGGCCCATTTTCAAGGTCAAACGAGCCTAGAGTAGGTAAACTACCTATTTTATTGATTTTCGTGTGCTTTAGTCCACCATCATTTTTGGTGATCTGAAATTCCAAGATCATTTTTGCTAAAAATTTGTATGGACGTACATTAATACCTTATTTATGGAGCTGATTGGTCACCATGACCAAAATGGCTCATTATAAAAAAGGTCAAACGAGCCCTAGAATAGGTAAACCCTCCATTTTTTCCGATTTTCGTGTGCTATTATTCCACCATTTTTTGGTGATCCATAATTCCGAGATCATTTTTGCCAAAAATTTACACAAAGGTTTGTTAAGACCTTATCTATAGATCTGGTTGATCACCTCTGCCATAAAATCCATTTTCAAGGTCAAACGAGCCCAAAGCAAGTCAACCCCCCATTTTGTCGATTTTCGTTTTGCTATGGTCAACCATCTTTTGTTAGTGATCCGAATTCCGAAATTATTTTTGCCAAAAAATTTACACAGATGTTAGTTAATACCTAATTTATTGAGTCGACCTTTCACCACGGCCAAAAGACCCATTTTCAAGGTCTAACGAGCCCTAGAGCAGGTAAACCCCCAATTTTGTCAATTTTCATGTGCTATAATCCACCATTATTTTTGATGATCAAAACTTCTGAGGTCATTTTTGACAAAAACTTACACGGACATCCGTTAAAACCTTATCTATGGAGTCGGTTGGTCCTACAGTCAAAACGTCTCATTTTCAAGGTCAAACAAGCCCAAGAGCAGGTAAAAACAATATTTTACCAATTTTCGTGTGGTATAGTCCACCATATTTAAAGGTGATCCAGAATTCCAATATCATTTTTTGCCAAAAATTTATACGGACATCGTTAAGGACTTATCTATGGATCCAGTTGGTCACCAAAGCCAAAATGATCCATTTTCAATGTCAAACGAGTCCAGACCATGTGAACCTCCCATTTTACCGATTTTCGTGTGCTATAGTCCTCATCTTTTTTTGTGATTCGAAATTATGAGATTATTTTTGCCAAAACTTTACACGGACGTCCATTAAGACCTTATCTATGGAGATAGTTGATCACCACATCCAAAATGACCAATTTTAATATATATATATATATATATATATATATATATATATATATATATATATATATATCTTCTCAGACGAATTAACTAAGAATTCAAGGTGATTATGCTCTAATGTGCTACGTACTTTGACTTTGGAATAGATAAACTGATCATCAAATCTGAGAGAAGGAAATGTTGAATTGAGTCATACCAATATTTGGACTTTTCAATGAACTGGAATAGACTAATAGTAACTTTTTTAATTATCTAATTTTTCATGCATCTCTAAATAGAAATGAAGAGATGCCATATAATATTTTAACATGCAAACGATTTCGGCCTATAATTTGTACTCATCATAGTTATGGAATAAAAAAGAAAAGTTTTTTTTCAAGTAAGTTTACTTTAATTAGATATAACTAAGAAAATTTATAATGTCATAACTAACGAATTAAATGAAAATGTTGGGCTTCTACTTCTATCTTTACGTAAATAAAACATGACCATTTAATTAGTTTTTAATTCAGTATAGTATTAAATCTGTAATTCAACTTTGATAGCAAGGACCATGTAGTATATATAATATGTGATATCATGATGATATCACGATAAGGACATATGGCTATGCTTGAGGACATTCTTATGTGTTAGTAATATATCATATAAGTCAAATTTTGACTAGCCATAAATCATGACAGATTAGTAAATATTTTACTTGAAAAGGTCATTTATTGTCTTACAAATCAAGCTATGGAAAGAAATATGACTTTTATGGCATGAAAATTTAAAGTGAGATTTAATATAATTAATATTTAGTGATTTTCGTCAAGTGAATGCAGTATAAATATAGCAAGAGAGAAAGAACCATCTCTTCATTCTTAGTAACATTTTCATAAATAATAACATGTTAAAAATGATACCTTCAAACCAAAATCAATAATTTGAAGTTTGATCACCTATTTTCTCTCCTCCACATGATCACTTCAACAACGATCTACAAAATGTAGAATCAGTCATCTCTGAATTTGCAAAAGTTAAAGTTGACAAAAAAAAAAGAAAATTCCCAAAAAATTGACCTGTATGAAATGAAGTGTGTATGTCAAAAAATTGAAGAAAAAAGAAAGTTTCCCATGCCTGAATTTTATGAATTGAAGTCCATGAATAATCGTAAATTTTCCAATCTTATACTGGGAATAACGATTGAAATTAAATTGAAAAAAAAAGATAATTATGATTATCATCAGGATGTAACTATCTTGAAGTCGATCTATCACTACTTCTTCGATCATGGGATGATTCCAAATGTGAAATTTTTTTAATTTGATACTATAATTACTTTTATTCTTTATCAGCTCCAAAATTTTCTTTATATTTGCTTTCTTTGTTTATGAGTTCCAATATTTTCTCAAACAATCACCATATCACAATGCTACTTGGTAAATAACTCAATGGAGAGAATAGTGAAGGAATGAAAGAAAATTCAGAATCTGATGAATAAATAATCTTGATTTTCTTTGATCTCATTATTGAAATCCTCTTAAGGCTTCCGGTGAAATTTTGTTTGGAAAACTTGGCTTGCTTTGATCTGTAGTCCTAACTTTATCAAGTCTCATATGATTTGAATATATTCAAATTAAATCTGAAATCTCTCATCAATGTCATTCACTTGCATTTTATCTAAAAAAAAATATTTCAATTTTCAGTTGCATTAAGTTGTGATTTCTAGATTCAATATTGGTTTTGTTCATTTACATTTTAATATAGAAGTAAGGAGGTTATATTGTAAGAAAAGACCTTTCAAAAGCAAGGTGTTTATGAATAAACAAAGTAAGAAAAATTACACATATTGAATCCTATATAATATACAATATATGTTGCTTTGATAATAATGTTTACACCATTCTCCAATATAATTGGTATTCTTGAAACCTAGTCTTGTATATGTACCAAAGGTGAATAGAATGAGAGAGGATATAAAGAGGCAAACTTTGTACAATTAGAAAATGGTACAAAAAGTAGTACTCATAGAAGACAGATTTTCCCCAATAGAATTATTATCTTAAACTAAATCCACCTGACCACTTAGAGGTATAACAAAGAATGTGATCCTACCCTTCCCATTTCAAAGATAGAAAAAAAAAACATAAATAACGAATCCATTGGCAAACACCATTGTAGGTCACATTAATACTAAACACCTGATACGTCAACTCCTTATCTACATTGGATGTTAAATTTGTCCCCTTTAATAAGATGAACCAAGAACACAACAAGAATGAAGGCGGCAGAAGCTTTGATGATGTAACAAACTCAGGGACCTTGTGAAGATTAGTGAAACGGTTGTCTCCCTTGAGCAAGGAGGTTTTCCACGTAAAACTCCTCTGTTGTTAAACTGCATTTACTTTCTGCTATATCCTTATTTGTGTGTCAAGGGACCTGGTCCATTGACTGATAGTGGACGCACAGATTTTAACAGTCACATTAATACTAAACACCTAATACATCAACTCTAATTATCTACTTCTTATCTACATTGAAAGTTTAATTTGTCCCCTTTCATAAGATGAACCAAGAACACTACAAGAAAGAAGGCGGCAGAAGCTTTGATAATTATGATTGTACAAGTAATTAATTGAAATTGTTCCATCTTTGCAAAGGGTTGTTATATTTTCTTTTTTTTTAGTCGAATAATCATCATATATTTAAGGAGATATTTAACTTCTTCATGGAGATCTTGTTTTTATTAAAAAAAAAACTTTTCTTTTTTCATATGTCAAAAGTTATGACGAGAGGGAGTGTGCGGATGGTAAGCACCCTTCATTTTCAATTTGGAGGTTGTGAGTTCAGTCGCCAAGGGAGCAAAAGGAATTACAACAAATTTGATTATCAGGGACAAATAATTTCGTCATTAATAAATCATATTTCGTCATTAAATATCTTGTGTGACGAAAAATAATTTATCACTCAGTCGTCATGAAAATGTGTGTCTCTAGAAATATAAAATGACGATTTAATGCTTCATCGCTAAAAGTATTCTATTAACTACAAAAATAAAAATCGTTCCAAAATGCTTAAACATTTGTGACAAATTTATTTGTTGTAAAAAAATATATTTTTTGTAGTTAATAGTATGTTTTGTCACTAAAAATGTTATTACTATCGACAAATTTATAGCATCGCTAAGATTTTACTTCAATCAGTGACGAAATCAATTGTCTCTAAAGTAATATATACGTAGTTGAACAAAATCTAATTTTGTCACTAATGATTATATTTTATACTCCCTCCGTCCAGTATTGTTTGTCATGATTTTTTTTAGAGTCAAACTATAAAAATTTTGACTAACATTTAAAGATGTATTTTTTTATCATATTAATATGCAAAAAATTGTAATTTATAGTACTTTTCATATAGTTTTAGAATATCTAATTTTTTTTGTTAAAATATCGTATTAATGTGATCTAATTTATCTTTAGAAATTAGTCAAATTGACTTTTAATAAGCGCAGCATGACAAGCATTTTCGGACGGAGGGAATATACAAAAAATTATTTTGTTCTTAAATGTATATATGACAAATTTATCATCATAAAAATGGGGTTTTTTTATGTTACATGTTTGAATTAAATTGTGTATTTTTTAAAAATATGTTTAAATATATTCATTACAATTTTGTCTTTTTGTTTATTTATTTTTATAAGTTTTTAAAATTATTCAGTACAATAATAAATTTATTTAAAATTAAAGTTTTGATTTTATTGAAAAAAATGAATAGTTGGTTCAACTTGAACATCGATATCAATATAGTACTTCATCATAATATATTTGAAATCCTCGTTAGTTCATTTCTTTTATTTGTGTTTTTATTTTTAGTTTATTTCAATTTTTACGCTGATGGAAAAAGTTAATGAAAATTAATGAGATATATTGCACCTTTGAAAAGTCTAAGTTTGTAGGTCGATGTTATCTTTGTATAGTAACTCTACGTACATATGTGCAATTACTATTAGATATGTACATATTTATATACAAAAGCAAATAGATTGACTTAATCTATGTAGTTTACCAATCACAAATCAATAGACATGCACAAAACTTAGCACAAAGACTTGACAAATTATTATTTTTTATCGTGCTTAGCAATGAAAGTGTATCAAATAAAAAATAAAAATGCTAAACAAATAAATATTAGTCATCTAGTGGTAGAACTGTGCCCACTCACAATACCTATAACTCGGATTGTATTCTTCAAATGATGCATTTTATAATTGCGTAATTTAAGAAAATTGATGTATTGAACTTTTTCATTTTTACAAAATCAATCGAATTCATTGGTTTTAATATTTTCACTTGTCAATTAACGAATGGACTCTGTTTACTTCTTATGAGGCACTTGTATTATTCTTTTTGTAAGTCGTCACTTGTAATTATGAACAATTGCAGAAAAAAATTGTTTTTAGCTATGAATTTTTTTTGTATCTAATAGTTTAATTAGTCACTACAAATTTTAGGTCGTCGCTATTTAACACCTTACATATTTTGTGATAATTTTTTTGTTATCACTAAATCATAGATTGATTAGAGACAATTAAATATTTGTCACCAATTATTTATATTATTATGACGAAGTAAATGTTATAATTAAGTATAAATTTTCATAGCTAAAATTTATAATATTTAACTGCAAACTCTAATTTGTTGATATTGTAACAACATATTTTTTAGATGAAATTCTTTTGTGTCAAAATTGAATAAATCATAAAGTAAAAAATATTTTTTCATGAATTAGATACATTATTAGTGATGGAATAATTTGTCACTGATAACTTTAAATTCGTGATGAACATTACTTAACAAATGACGTCAATTAATTTTTTGGTGGAAAACTTTAGCGGACAAAACTTTGCTACGGATTTTTATGTTTCGTCACTAAAAGAACGTGTCTCATATATTTAAGCATAAAAAGTAAATTTTGTCACTATAAGCAAATAATTAGTGACAAATTGATGTTGTAGTTTGTTATAAATTACATACACTATTAGTGACGAAATAATGTGTCACCGATAACTTTTAATTCGTGACTAATACTACTTAACAAAATGACGCCAAATAAATTTTTGGTGTGAAACTTTGCTAGGAATTTTTATGTTTCGTCAGTAAAAGTATGTGTCTCATATATTTAAGCATGAAAAGTAAATTTTGTCACTAAAAGTGAATAATTAGTGACGAATTTGATGTCATTGTTTGTTTTAAATTACATTCACTATTAGTGATGAAATATGTGTCACAGATAAATTTAAATTTGTGACTAACACTACTTAACAAAATGACGCAAAACAATTTTTTAGTGGAAAACTTTAGTGGGCAAACGAATTCTTATGTTTGGTCACGAAAAGTATGTGTCTCATACATTTATGTACGAAAAGTAAATTTTTATCACTAAAAACGAATAATTAATGACAAATTTGATATCGTAACTAATAATTACGTAGTTATATATCATATTTGTTGTAGTGAGGAGTGGGAGCTCCTAGGGAGGATTATATAGCATAGTAGATTTCTTTCTCTTATATAACAGAAAAGTTTTTCAAGTGAAAAGACTTATATTACTAATTAATGGACCAAAATCACTATTCAAACTTGATGTTAAAAAGAATCTTCTACAAAGGATATTACAAGCAGAAGGATATGCATAGTAGATACAAATCATTATTAAGGACTAACTCGTAATCATATTATAACGAAATAGATATTTAATGGCTATAATTACTTTTGCCAAAAAAGATATTTAGCCTTTAATGGTACTTACGGAGTGTTTGTTATAAGTACTCAAACGTTATATTGACGTAAAATATGGTATAGCGACAATTATAAGATTGCCGCTAAATAATTTGAGAAAATATTTTATTATTGTTGAGTGTCGGATGCTTTTAATTATAGACCACTTATATCTGCTAATAACTGTACAAAATATGACTTATACGCTACAACTCCACAAACCAAAAAAAAACATAATAATATTATTAGTGTGAAAATTTTCAATTGATTTCCAAAAAGATGCAAATATGGGAAAATGATGTAGAAAGTACAAAAGAGGTATACAACCACAAATTTTAAATTATTTTTATTTTCTTAAATAACAAAAATATTTTTATACCACTTTTTTAACGAGGAATATATCCACTTTAATTGGTGAAATGGAAGGATATATTTGTCTCTGTTCTCATTGTTATCGTTAGAGGCGATCGCATTTTATGTTTATTATGATTTTTTTTTAACCAAGAGTGATAACTAATAAAATGAATTTACTACATTATTGACTATTATTCCTTACAAGACTAAGGTAGCATTTTATGTTTATTATGATGATTATTTTTACCAAGAGTGATAACTGATAAAATGAATTAACTACATTATTGACTATTTTTTTCTTACAAGACTAACTTTTTCATTTGGAAAAAGAGTGACTTAGCATTTATAACTTCTGTTATAATTTTGAAATTTGTTCATGTAACGACTATCAGTTCTGACTTTTTCTCCAAAGTATTATGAGAGATGATCTAACATTAAATTTTAGTACACTATTTTATTTATTTTAGTGATATGAGTTTGGTATAAATTTAGCAAAGAGATGAACAAGCCTATTCATTCTAAAGCATGGCAGAGGAACAATTAAGTTCCGAAATTGAGGTTTTAAACTTATCAGAAAAACATGGAGTATCTCATCAGAGCAACCCAACAATCCCTTTTGATCTGCCAATTGAAATTGTTATTGAAATTTTCTTAAAGCTTCCGGTAAAATCTCTCTTGGAAATCACATTTGTTTCAAAATCTTGGCATTCATTGATTACTAGTCCTAAATTTATCAAGTACCATCTTAATTTATCGGCTAATCATAACAAATACTTCACCAACCATAATGTTATTTTGAGTATAACCCAACCAGAACTCAAACCTAAGGATTGTTTTATTATGGAGGAAACTGATTTGGATTATCACATGAAAAACTCGGGTATATCTTTTACGATTGAGGGTTTTATCAATGGATTGTTTTGTCTTGTGAATAAGGAAAATGAAGTATTTCTATGGAATCCAACAATAAGAAAGTGTAAGAAATTGCCTAGTTTTAGAACTCAATTGAAGAATGAGGGTTATTGCACTTATGGCTTTGGATATGATGAGATCCATGATGATTACATGGTAGTGTGTATTTTTTCTATTGTTGGATGTCCACCTTATTTTCAAGAGATAGATATATATAGTCTAAAGAAAGATTCTTGGCAAATAATACATTGTTCACTAAACGTGATACGATTAATTGGTTCGAGTAAATATGTGAATGGAAAATTTTATTGGACTACTAGGATTAATATCCAAAGCGGTTGGAGCATAACCTCTTTCAATTTGATTAATGAGAAATGGATAAAAGTGGAACGACCTTACAATGGAGAAGAGAGTGAAGCTCTTGTGTTGGGGGTGTTGGGAAATAATCTTTGCGCGATTTGTAATAATTCAACTACTCACGTAGATGTGTGGACTATGGAGGAGTACGAGGACAAAGAATCTTGGATAAAGATGTTTGCAATCGATTGTGCTCTAAGTCCCGTGGATTATTTGTTTTCTCACTCATTTTGTTTGTCAAAAAGAGGCGAATTTTTTATTATGTTTGATGATAGTGTGATGATATACGATCCAAAGGATAACTCAATTAGATATTCAAAGACTAGGGAATTTGATTATGGTGTTTTGACAGAGTTCTTTCAAAGTCTAGTATGTCCGCTTTCACAAAGCAAATCGAAGGTACAAAAAGAATGAAGACATTGTGATAATTGCAACTATATAAGTGATTATTTTGCAAGAGTTCAATTCTATGCATTTTAAATTTTACAAAGGACATGTTTTAGGGGAACTATAACCAGCATCAATCCTCATGGAGACCTGATTTGTATTTTTCCTTTTAAGTATTTTCATGAAATAATATATTTGTCTTTTAATCGTTGTTAAATAGCTTATTAATTTCTTTTAGCAATATCATTTCTTTAATTTATCTATTTGGACAATTAAGGATTGCATTTTTTTCAGTTTTACCAGTAACTTTGATATTAGCAAGAATGGATTGAATAGAAGAAAGCAATGGAGAAAATATTTATTTGCTATGATTAAAAAAGTAGATTGAAAAACTTGTGAATATGGGATTGTATAAAAAATAAATTTAGAAATGAAAATTTTATCTTTAAGACAAAGCGTTCCTCCGAAATTTTTAAGTGCTATGTTGATGCATGGAAAGGGTGGAGTTGCCTACCATTAATGGGAAGACTGCATGAATCTTAATGAAGGAACATGATAGCACCTCATTTATGTTCCTATCGAGATTTAGTTTATTAAAGAAAAGGGTACATATAGCAAAAAAATATATTTTTTCCTTATTAATTGGCAACCAAACATCTAAGAACCATATTTTTTTTGTGTGTATTAAATTTGTTAAAACTATATTGATAATGCTTAGCCTAATTCTAATAAGAGTTTGAGTTTTCACTTTCTTTTTGGGAAAAAGTAAAAAAGTTGAATTAGGTTTAAAAACGTTAAAAACTCAAACTCTTATTAGAATTAGGCTTAGCATTATAAATATACTTTTAACAAATTTTAATTATAAATATAACTTTTTAAGTAATTTAATTAATCTCTTTGAAATATCAAACTTTATTAAAGAAAAGGGTACAAAAATTATGTATGAAAAGTTGTTTTTGCACTTTATTCAAATAAAATATTTGCAATAAATTTTATCAATTCTTCATAAATAAATAGAAAGAAAAAAATTAAAAGTGTAATGGAAATAATTTGGATGACCAAATAAAATTGAAAAATGAGACAAGCTTGAATATTTTTTGAAGAAAAAAAATGGCGTTCAATTTTTTTCTAATTATAAAAGTGTCTCGGAAAGTGTCTAAATGAGAATAAGGCTTCATTTGTTTTCATTAAGATTTAGAGTCCTAAATGTGAATGCACATCTGAATATTAAAATAAGTATTAAGATTAAGATGTCAGAATTTGAATACTTGTCTGAATATTAAAATGTAGTTCTAGGTCTGAACAATAAATCAATCATTAAGATTGTCTATTTTCAAAATTTGAATATGCATAATATTTTTTAAAATTAGAAATTAAACATTATATCAACAAAAGTTTTTTTTTTTTTGCTTTGGTCAATAAAAGTTATAATCCACACCAAGAATTGTTTCAAGTATAAGATTATAACTCATCCCAGAAAAAAATAATTTATTTGTTTTTTCAAATAATTTTTTTCTCAAGAAACAATGATAACTTCTTCCACAGAAGTTTTGACAACAAACAAATTGTGTGACTAGAAGAGTTCTTCATAAATATCAATTCACCCAAGAATATTTTATATATTAGAAATATTATATAAATACTTGTAAAAGATTATGAAAACTTATTTATTCAAAAGAAAAAAAATGGTACTTGATTGAAAAAGAAGAGGAAGAAACTTGAAACTTCTCAAGAAGAAAAGCAATGAAGAAGAGAATTTGTTTATGAAAAGAATGTTTATTATTTTAATAGAGTTTGAATGATATTAAGACCTCATTTGTTTGCACTTAATGGGTGTCTAAATCTTTATCAATCAAATTCGCCTCATTCAGGTTGTTTGTTTTCTAGGACTAAATCTTAATTATTCAGATTCAGTTCATTAAGTTTGTTCGTTTATTTTCTTATAAGTCTCTTAATTGGACTGATTACATCTGAATGAATCAGATTTGTAACACACTCTTAACACCATTCAGACTAAAAAATAAGACTCCTACCTTAATTCAACTAGATCACAACAACTCATAAAAGTTTTTTACTTATTTAATTAATGTTAGTAACATGCTTACCGTTATAATTTTATATATTCTTACTAACTTAATATACGTCTTTTACTTTCATAGATTAACCAATATATTCGAATTGATAAGCACTTCATGATATAATATTTAGCACTAGGCCTGTGCAAAAATTGAGTCAAACCATTAACTCGAACCAATTTTTGATATATTTGGCTAACGGGTCGAGATATTGGATAATTGGTTCGGGTCTCGGTTTAGTTTTTTTTTAGTGACTTAACGGTTCCCTGGTCGAGTTGTGAAGGAAAAATATCGGGTACCCGATACACCGAAAGACTCGCTATTTTTCCCTAATTTCTAATTTCACAATTCTAGTTATTAGGACTTAGGGTAGAAAAATCTTTTGTTCCAAACTCCACTCGTTTAAGGACTTCTCGTTTCTCCAAAACCATAAACAGGCGAGGCGACGACTACGAACTACTCCAGTCACTCACGCGAGGCAAGGCAACGAATACTCCAGTCTCTCAGGCGAGGATGCAACTCGCAAGGTAAGAACTAAAGGTTATACCTCAAGCCTGCAATATTTTTATTCGTTTTCGTGATTCAACCGAAGGAACAAAATATTGGCTTGTTAGTCGAGCTTCAGTTACTCTAAAGAAGTGCATATTCGATGCATATTTTTGGTGTATCTTCTGATAGTGTATCTTCTCTATGCTATGCCAGTTTGTTATCTAGTCCGATTGAGATATGAATTCAGTGCATTTGTGTAGTATACTCTGGTCTAATTAATGATTTTCGCAATGATGGAGTTCATTTTCAGTAACCTGTTCTGCATTGGTGATAAAATTTCATTTGTTGGTTGTCTGATAGGTGAGCAAACTCAAATTTTAGAAGTTAGAAGCTTGACTGCTCGAGACTCTGAATCTTACTCTTCTTAGTTCTCATGACTTCTGCACAGACCTACTCGGCTTTCCAATCTCAGGTTCTCAGTCGCTCACTGCTCACGCCTCACAAGTAAGTCTCAAAATTTTAAATTCACTTAATTTCAAGATTTCACTATGAAGTGTGATATTTGAATTTGATTATGATAAAATGATTGTGAATTTTTATTTGTCCATAGAAAGAACAGCCAGTGAATTTGTGTTATCCTTCTGTTTAATTAAGCGTGTTGAAAGGCCAAAAAATATGTAAATCAGAAACAAGTCCAACAAAAGAATCATGTCTGTGTCATTGAAATGTACATTCAAGTTAATTTATTCTTCCTTCATTTTTCCCCATCATTTTCTGTTTGTGGGCCAATTCACTGCAATTTTTTTAGGAAAAATTACTTAAATACACTACTTTAATTATCTTAATAACCATTTATCCCCACTTATTTTAAAAATTTCAAAAATCCCTTATTCCCCCCATTTTAAAAAAATATAAAAGATACATCATGATTTCCCACCCTTTTTTCACCCAATTGGCAGTTTTACTTTACCAAAACTTAATCCTATTTTCAAGCTACCCACTTCCCCATTAAAATCCCCAATTAAAATTTACCATATTAATTTTTATTCCTTTTCCATTTTATTCCCTTACATTGTAGGTGTACAATTGTCTACTTTTAATTCCTCATTCCACACGTTACAGGTTAATAATAAAATTTGAATTCCAGTTCAAATTTCCAGCCATATCTATTTGATATTTTGTAGGAGTCTCCTTCTTTCTAACCAGATTTTATAAGTTTTTAAAGGGTAAACATTTTCTCCTTCATTCTTCATCGTGTCTCCTTCATTCTCTTCATCGTGTGAGTTTACAAATATCATGGAAGAGTGTGGTAATTTCAAACGTGTTTATGATTCTGATGATGAGTAGTGGGCTGAGAATAGATCTAAGAGATTGCATGACCATTGTTGATGAAGAACAACAATGTACTTGAGCCAAAGAAGAAGACTGAAGAAATCAAGAAAAAAAGGCCAAGAAAAGTTACATCAACTGTTTCAAGACCCACACTTCCTAAGGTTAAAATTCATAATTTTGTGTTTTTGTTTATAAAACCCTAATTTTAAATTGTTGTATGTTGTTGTAAACTGAAATTAACAATGAAGATTGATTCAATACATTCAAATTAAAGTACAACCAACATGTTTTTGTATATTATATAGTGTGTATCAGATTCATAATATTTGTCAATGATTTTGAGTTGTGTATCAGTGAAAGCACCGTGTCTGTAAAATTTTATGATTCTTCAGTAAAATTTCGATTAGTAAAAGCATTATGTGGTTTTCAGTTTTAAGGTCTACAATATGGTAATAATTTTGTGGTTTTTATTTAGTAAAATAAAACTGTGTGGTACAGTTGTAGCATGTATCAGATACACCAAGTCTATTTACAATGTTTATAAGTTCAGTTAATAAGATGTATCATATACATATAATAAATCCAATGTCTTATAATTTTGACTTTAATGTATCATATACATTCACTTAAAACTGAATATGAAGGTTTTTATATAATGTAGTAGTTGACAGTTATAGAATGTATTATATACATCTTATAAATTATATTTAATTTAGGAATATGATTATGATGTATCATATACATCCATATAAATATAGTGCATGAATTATGTTATTTTATTTTTTGTATAAACAAGGCATGAATTATGTTATTAAATAAATTCCAGCACATCCATTGAGGTTTGGAGCTACTTCCAATTTTGATTTTGTGAATAAAATCAAAGTATCAATAAAAGACGAAGGAGTTGCACTGTTTAAGAAAACAATTTTCGGGCCATATTTGGAAATTCCAAAATGTAATTTCCAGGGTCATATTACCAATTGTTTGCTGTTGTTGGAGGTGGGACATAAAAATAAAGATGTACTGCATGTTCGTCATACTAATGGGAATATATTGGTGTTTGGAATGAAAGAATTTGCCATTGTAACTGGCCTAAAATGCAAAGGAAATGTTAAGGAATTTTCGTATCCTAATTCCACTTCTAGCCGGTTATTACAAAAATATTTCCCTGATTGTCCAACGGGTATAACAAAGACTTGATTGATACAACATTTTGCAATGGGTAATTGGGAGACCACACAGGAATCTGTGGAAATGGCAATAATATACTTCATCAATACTTTCTTGTTATGCCATCTTGGTGAGACCTTCATACGTATAGAAGAATTTCTAATGGTCGAAGATGGTAGGTATGAAATGTATCCTTGGGGTCAGATTGCATTTAATAAGCTGATTGCATCACTAAGGCAAGACTACAACCAAAGCAAACAGATGTATCGCTTATTTGGTATGCCTTATGCACTCAACGTTTGGATTTACGAATGTGCATCTACTCTAAGTCCAGACATTGCTGTTAAAGTGGCGAATGGTATTCCGAGGATATGTCATTGGACAGTGGTGGCTGAAAAGCCAAAATATGAAAAGTTAATGACTAGCATTTTCTCCGAGGTAACATTAATTTTAAATTATCTTTTAATATTGTATCAATAAGCTTTATAATTTTTGTTGTAAATAATAGTTTTTTTGTTATACATAACATTGTTATAACATTTAAACATTTTAATTGCAGCATACTTGTTCAAACATTGCACCAACGCAAGATGAGGTGGAATCCCTTGATTTACCCGAAAGTCAAGAGGTCAACAGAAATGAAGTATCTACGCCACCTGTTCGTGCAAAAAAAGTGCATACTAAAGATAAGTCAGGTTTTGAGGATTTTTCAACAAGCCCTCCTGATCATTTATTGAGAAGATCATCTCGTGTATCTGATACATCATCTCCACCACCATCCAAGAGGAGAAAGAATACTGATACACATAAAACAAAGGGTTCGAAAACTTTGTCAAAGCAGTCAAAGCTGCAGTTAAATCAGTCATTCTCAATGCCAGCTGAAGAACATACCCCGCCTGCTAATGTATCTTCTGCCCATGTATATTCACAAGTCTCAAAAGATAAGTCTGTATATCCCGATATTGAAGAACTGAAACAATATATGAAGGAATACGTATGTAACTCTATTTATTTTTTAATGTTAATTCTTAAATATAAATTTGAATCTGTAATTTTTTTTTAATAGGTTGACAACAAATTTGAGTATCTTATGAATTTGATAAAGGCTAATCACATTGAGGTGATGACCTCTAGGAATAGGGAGGATGGCCAACAATCAAAGGTAATGTATTTTGTATGTGTATTTTCGTTGCGTTTTATAAATTTCATAGGTCATTATGTTACAAATTCAGTTAATGAAGGATATGGGCGGCAAGTCTACACCAAACATGGTTGAAGTTTCCGATGAAGAAGGCAATGATGGACACCAAGCAACCTCTCCGATACAAATGGAAGTTGATGTTGACAATCAGGTTTAATTTACATTATTAAATTTGTACATAAAATTATATAATTTATCATTAACTTAATTTTATTTACAAAATAAAGAATGAAGATACGTTGAAGAATCATCAAGTAATGAAGGACGTTTCAGAACTTCAATCCCCAATTTCAGATACTCATCATACTAATGAAACATGTGAACACAGCAAGGTAACTATAGCAGGTTAATGTCATTATTAGTATTTATCCAAATTTTAAATGATACATGAATATGTGCAAGTATGATTCGTTTAATTTTAGTTATACTATTATGATACATTGCTGTTTTATTTGATAATTATGATACATTGCAGTTTAATTGGATTAGTATGATACATGTATTTTACTGTTCACATATGTATTTTCCAAGTTACTGTGCATTATACTAAAATTTTGTATTTATTGTGTATATGATACATTCCAGTGCCAGATACAGATCTATGTGACTAGTTAAATATTTTTGTCTCATCTATACAATTCGTAGTTTGCTGTTATCTGTCTTTGATACATTAAAAGTCATTTTGTGTATAATTATTTGATGTTTAAGGTATCATAAATTGATCATTACATTTTTTATTCAGGATGCTCCATCAGCACAAACGCCTCATCATTAATCTGAAGGAACAATGAACGAAGATACATCGGTAATTTAATCTTCATGTATCATATCAATATCATATGTCTACCAATATATTTTTACTTATCAGTGTAAACCATGTAGGATTCTACACCATCTAGTTCAATATCTCCGGATACACGCGAAGCCATGAATACGCTTATTGCTGAGCTAGGAAGTCTGCCTACTAATGCAAATCAACAGGAGTTTACCGAAAATCAAAGTTTGCTTTCGGACAGTCAATTACCAATTGACATTCCAATCACAGATATTGTTGTTCGAAGCGAAATAAATACTCCTCATGCACGTATCCGGATGCCTTCGAGAAACTGCAAATCCTCTTATTTAACTTCATTTGGATCAAGTGAAAAAGGAAAAGCGGTCATGACTGATGTAATGCGTCCAAATTTTCCATTTCAAGGATGTGAGATCACAAACCAAGCCCCTTCATATCTAATTGATGAGTTTATTGAGTGGTTTACTGCATGGGCCTCTTAAAGCTCATTCAAAAAAGTAAGTTTTATATAATTGTACTGAATCTGATAAATTTTAAAATTGCAGCTATTGTTACAATTTTGAATAACATATTTTCATTACGCTTAATGCTACAGGAAACCATCAGAAGATAAAAACAAATCAAAAGCATCTTCATTGGATTTTGAAATGATGGATTATGTCGTTATTTTTTCGACAAATAAGAATTGGTTTTATGCCATGTCTCAGCCTAAGAACTGTTGGACTAATCAGGTAAATAGATGTTTTTATAATGATGTATATGATACATTGTGTTCGTATGTTATATATACATATCAAAATCATATATCACTTTCAGCAATCAGTATTTTTTTTAATTAAATGTTTTTCAAATGCATAATTATTTTTATATTTTATTTGCAGCACATCGATGTTATTTTTTACTACCTTTGTAAAAAATCAAAACTTCGAAGCATGGATATATACAGATACACAACAGTCAATTGTTTGTTCAGCACACATATCAACAGTACCCATGATAGGTATTATAACAATGAGGCTGATGATGATATTAGTACCCAAGAACACATTGATCGTGAAAGAGTTGTATCAGTACATGAGAGGTCAATAATCAACGTCATGAAAGGTTTTTCAATACCAGCTGGGTTACCATGGCATCTGGTGGATGATGTTTATATTCCGATCAATTATGATGGAGATTTTCATTGGGTATTAGTTGTTGTTGAATTGAATAAGAGGGTAATACGCATGTATGACTCTTCTTTGGGCACAAGGAAACGTGTATATTCTGACGAGATAAAAAAATTGTCAAGGATGTTACCTTCTTACCTGATTGACTGTGGTTTCTTTGAAAACAATGAGCGGACAAACTGGTCAGTTCTTGATGCATACAAGGACAAACAAACGGGTGTACCTTTAGAGTAACATATTACTTTCAACATTGAATACGCTGAAGGTATCATGCAACAAGAAGACGATAGCCTGTAAGTATTTTCAATTCTGGTCTACAATATATGTGTAAGCTATTTTACAAATTTGTATTACGTATTTTACCGTAGGGACTGCGGGTTATACGTAGCTACATTTGCAGAGTTTTTTAGTGACCAACTTGTTATACCACCTGATACTGATGGACATCTTGAAAATTACCTACGCAATAGATATGCTACATTGTTATGGAAATACGGCAGCGACAAGGTCAATGGTGGATACATAAGTGACAATGACGATCCACCAAAGCCTAAGGGTCAATTCACAACACCAACTGAAGATGACATTGTTAACATAGATTAGTAATTAGCTGGGACAGGATGAACAAGTTTATATGTTGTTTTGTGTTGAAGACAATTATCTTTTGTGTTTTTCTAAAAGCTTATTGGTATAACAATAGTTTGTTACTTATGAATGTTATGTTTTTTCAAGTTATTGTTTTAGAAACAGTTGTTGCTTTATAAAGTCAAGGTACAAATTTTTTAGTGTTTCAGTTTAAGTAATTTTGACAGCTAATTTACAAAATGAAGTATATGACACTTAAGTTCTAATGTTTATGATACATTATTATTTTATTTTTAAGTTTTTGTCACTTATAAAAATGATGTATATGATACATAAGTTATAATATATACATGATATTGCAGTTATATATTTAGCAACTTGAATTATACGAATGTATATGATACATCATATACATAAACAAACTAAACCCTGATTAATATTACAGCGAAAAGCACCACTAGAATGTACTATATCAAAATTATAGTTCATAAGGTTGTACACACGAAACATGTCGTACACATTTGAACAAGTCAAGTTTTGGGACACTAGAATAACTCATAATGGAGTATACACGAAAAATATAACATATTTTCACTCATATGAATGTATCTGATACATAATATACAAAAATAAACTCAGCTTGAATTACTGTTACACTGAAACCCAAACACTGTTAAATATAATATATTTGAACATCAAATTACGTTGTGTAACCAATACACTTTATTTAGTCCAAATTATAAACAAAAAAATGGATAGAAGTACCATGAACACTAATGTCCTATTTTAAAACATTCTTTCAATTCTCTTTCGGGAAGAAAGTACAAGTTCTCCTGTTATGTTCTTCTTGTCCACACTGCCCACAACAATTATTGTTCACTGTTATTTTCTCATCCGCATTTTTCTTTCTTCGCTTTCTTGGTCGTCCAGCCAACCTTCTGTACCTAGGTGGCCTGACAATTTCATCTAAAACATATTCTGGAACGTTCCAATCCTCCTTAACTGGCATTGGAACCATTACAACCTCGTACGTTTTTTCTAATGCATACGGCTTGTAGTAATCAGAGCAATATGGCTGCAAATTGGTAACATTCTTGTGCTTCAAAACTGCAATTGTGTGTGCGCAATGTATCTCATCATGTTGAAACCTTCCACATGTGCAAGTTTTCCTCTCAAGGCATACAATGTATCTTTTTCCGGCTTCATGAACTGTGAAAATATATTTAGATGATGGAACAACCTAAAAATTTAAGAAGTTAGTGATACATCACGTAATATACAATTTATATATCATTTTCAAAAAAAACACCTAACATTGAAAATCAATTTGTATCTGATACATAAAACAGAAATTCAATGAAATTGATAAATACCTTCATCTTTGAACTTTTAGATGCGTTTACAATCAATATCTCCTCAAATCTTCGGCCCAATGTGTCCTTTGTATATGACGCTATTTCTCTATTTTTATAGTTCCAACTACCAAATAAAAGTCTAGCTTCCTCCAAGAAGTCTATTATAGTTAACTTACGTGCATCGACAAGGCATCCATTGATACACTCAGCGATGTCCGAAGTCATCATTCTACCTCTGTTTATGGTTGAATGAACTCTTGACCACTTCTAATAACCAGCTTCTTCAAGGTAATTCTTCACCCTATGATCAACCTTCACAACCTTAGCCATTAATTTATCAAAATCTTCCTTTCTGTATGCTTTTGCCATTGAGTAAAATATATCACTTAGTGTTTTTTTACTCCTTTTGAAGCTTGAACATACATTCTTCCAAAGATGTCATATGCATGCACAATGAGGTACATTTGGGTATACAATGCTTACACTCTTTATGATACTTTCATTTCTATCCGATACAATACACATGTTTTCACGCTCACCAAATGCATTTTTGAAATTTTCGAAGAACCATGTCCACGAACAGCCATTTTCAGTGTCTACAACACCATATGCCAATGGCAATATGCATCCTAATTACAAAGAATATCACATTTAACTTCACGATACACAATGTTTAAACTAATATATATTAATATAAATATAATATAAGTTATACATTACATCAGAATTATAACACTCATACCTGCACCATCAAGTGTGCTTGCTGATACAAAAGTACCCTTGTAAGCCCCGCCATGATGTGCAGCGTCCACTACAACTACAGGCCTGCAGTAGTCGAACCCTCTTATCAACGGTCTTAGGGCTATGAACAGATACATGAATTTATTATCTTCCGTCTTTTGCATCCTTATATATGAATTTGGATACACTTTATTTAGCAACCAGGTGTATCTCGGAATCTGTTTATATCCTTCTGATGGCTTACCCTTGAGCATTTCTAGTGCACGTTCTCTAGCACGCCATGCTTGTTGGTACAATATCTCAACCCCATACAATTCTCTTATATCTTTAATTACATCTCGAGGTGTATGGATTCTTTTATGATTTACCAATTTAGGGGCAGTCACACCACTAATAAATCAAATTGTTGCTTGTACTTTTGTTAGTATCCTATCCCGCATCGGACATGTATGTTCACTATTGAAATATCTCACTTTGAATACATCAGATTTTTTTCTGCAAGATGATTTTAATGTCCATACACATTGGTCGCTGAAGCAAACCAACAAATAGTTGTCCAAAATTTTTAATTGGTTTAATTCATATAAGAAAAGCAATGCTATAAATATAACAACAAGATATAGACTGCTTATAATTATGTATCAGATACAATATAAATAAATAATAGAGAAAAACAAACAGATCATAGAGTAAGCATTCAAATACCTTTTCTTATCCGATCTTTTCACTCGAAAATTGAAGTTGTTCTTTATTTTATGTTTAGCCATTACAGCAACGAGTGTACCTTTGTCCTTATACAACTGCCCAGTCTTCACTTCAGTACTATTGGAATCAGTTATGTAATTCGTAGCATCTAATTCTTGAATATAATCAATGTCACAAATTCTCGACTCGACCAGAGCAAGAGCTTCAGTATCTCTTTCGGTACCTTCTACGCATAAGACTTCACCTGATGAACAATCAAAATTACGTATATCCCCAACAATTTTATCGGTTGTATCAATACAAAGCGGATACATGCCAATTCCAGATGCATTCTTTTTAACTTCGAAATAAAGTTTCACACCCATGTCGTTTTTTATTTTCAACGGACATGAGCTTCCCTCGACAATATATCGTATTTCAATATTCTTTGTAACAGTGTCGATCTCAAGCTCTGCTAAAATCAACGTTTTTAGATTCACAAATGAAATGGAATGGCCAACAACAATTCCATCAACTTTGTAACCTTCATAATTAATATCGCTTACCCAAATTCCAGAATGCCGAAGCAGAATCGAGATATTCATCTTCAAAACCTTTTTTTTTTGAATTCTTAGTATGCAGATCAACCTTTACAAGAATATTTTTGAATTATGAAGCTAATCTGATGTAAAATTTGAATTTACTAATCAGTTACAAAAGCTGAAGACCATTAATTATGTGATTTCACTTAATAATAACAGAAATCACGGTAATTAATCCTAATTAATAGCAGCAGCTGTTAAATATAATGTATCAGTACTTATGTATCCCGTGCCAAAAGGATGTATCCCGCTTCTTTGATTTTTAAGGGATTTTTAGTAATTTTAATTCTTAAAGGGATAAATGGTCATTTTGTATTTACAATATGTGGTCCTATAATTTATACATTTTTTTAAACCCAATTTCCTTTTTGGTATATACACAATTTGTATATCAGTGTATAGAGCTCATATATCAGCCCCGTTTCATGCCTTCTGGACGTGTGCAAGCTTTTGGGAACCTGTTCTTCGAGTTCTCAAGGCGGTATGACTTGTTAAAAGCATTTTGGATTTTCAGGGGTCATGTCAAAATGCGAAGGAGGAAGGAAAAGAGTTTAATGAACTCATCCAATGATGCCATAAAGAGGAAACAAAAACAAGAGTTAGCCAGCTATAAATTTTTCTAGTGGAAATGAATCACAACACCTAAAAATATAAAACTAGAGCTCAACAAATGTATAACAAGAAAAATTCAAATAAGCAAGATTATAGCGGTCATAATATAAATCTCCCTTGGAACAAAATGATATTATCCACCCGTAGAGAATGTTATTCAGTTAATAACCAAAAGAAAAACTCTTCACACAAAACAAATAAAATAAAATCCCTTAATAACATATCTAAGCACATAGATACTTGGGACTTTTAAAAAAAAGTGACAGTAAGGTTTCAAAATAAGTAGGCGGTGACATAAGTCTTAAGTATTGGGTGTAGGTGACAATTATGTGATAAATGATTAAGGATTGTGGAGTTGTCCTCAAGTTTATAAGTTGACAGTTTGATTCATTGAATTAAATGAAAGGTAAAAAAGGGTAAATTGACTAAAACCTAATTTAACCAATTTTGGTGAGAATTAAAATTAAGGGAAGTCATCAGCAAGCTGTACCAAAAGGGGAGATAAAATATTGTCCCCCATCTCTCGTCGTATTCTTCTTTTTCCTCTTCTTCTTCTTCGTTCTTGCTTGCTTGCTTGTCTATCTTCTCATTCTTTTTGTGTAACACCCCGTAGCTAAAACAGACAAAAAAATAGGCTTTTTAGAAAATCTGCAGGTGCAACAGTCGAGTGATAACTGATAAAATGGATTTACTACATTATTGACTATTTTTCCTTACAAGACTAAGGTAGCATTTTATGTTTATTATGATGATTATTTTTACCAAGAGTGATAACTGATAAAATGAATTTACTACATTATTGACTATTTTTCCATACAAGACTGACTTTTTCATTTTGAAAAAAGAGTGACTTAGCATTTATAACTTTTGTTACAATTTTGAAATTTGTTCATGTAACGAATATCAGTTCTGACTTTTTCTCCAAAGTATTATGAGAGATGATCTAACATTAAATTTTAGTACACTATTTTATTTATTTTAGTGATATGAGTTTGCTATAAATTTAGCGAAGAGATGAACAAGCCTATTCATTCTAAAGCATGGCAGAGGAACAATTAAGTTCCGAATTTGAGGTTTTAAACTTACCAGAAAAACATGGAGTATCTCATCAGAGCAACCCAACAATCCCTTTTGATCTGCCAATTGAAATTGTTATTGAAATTTTCTTAAAGCTTCCGGTAAAATCTCTCTTGAAAATCAGGTTTGTTTCAAAATCTTGGCATGCATTGATTACTAGTCCTAAATTTATCAAGTACCATCTTAATTTATCGGCTAATCATAACAAATACTTCACCAACCATAATGTTATTTTGAGTTTAACCCAACCAGAACTCAAACCTAAGGATTGTTTTGTTATGGAGGAAACTGATTTGGATTATCACATGAAAAACTAGGGTATATCTTTTACGATTGAGGGTTTTATCAATGGATTGGTTTGTCTTGTGAATAAGGAAAATGAAGTATTTTTATGGAATCCAACAATAAGAAAGTGTAAGAAATTGCCTAATTTTAGAACTCAATTGAAGAATGAGGGTTATTGCACTTATGGCTTTGGATATGATGAGATCCATGATGATTACATGGTAGTGTGTATTTTTTCTATTGTTGGATGTCCTCCTCATTTTCAAGAGATAGATATATATAGTTTAAAGAAAGATTCTTGGCAAATAATACATTGTTCACTAAATGTGATACGATTAATTGGTTCGGGTAAATTTGTGAATGGAAAATTTTATTGGACTACTAGGATTAATATCCAAAGCGGTTGGAGCATAACCTCTTTCAATTTGATTAATGAAAAATGGAGAAAAGTGGAACGACCTTACAATGGAGAAGAGAGTGAAGCTCTTGTGTTGGGGGTGTTGGGAAATAATCTTTCCTCGATTTGTAATAATTCAACTACTCATGTAGATGTGTGGACTATGGAGGAGTACGAGGAAAAAGAATCTTGGATAAAGATGTTTGCAATCGATTGTTCTCTAAATCCGGTGGATTATTTGTTCTCTCACTCATTTTGTTTGTCAAAAAGAGGTGAATTTTTTATTATGTTTGATGATAGTGTGATGATATACGATCCAAAGGATAACTCAATTAGATACTCAAAGAGTAGGGAATTTGATTATGGTGTTTTGACAGAGTTCTTTCAAAGTCTAGTATGTCCGCTTTCACAAAGCGAATCGAAGGTACAAAAAGAATGAAGACATTGTGATAATTGCAACTATATAAGTGATGATTTTGCAAGAGTTCAATTCTATGCATTTTAAATTTTACAAAGGACATGTTTTAGGTGGAACTATAACTCACATCAATCCTCATGGAGACCTGATTTGTATTTTTCCTTTTAAATATTTTCATGAAATAATATATTTGTTTTTTCATCGTTGTTAAATAGCTTATTAATTTCTTTTAGCAATATCATTTCATTAATTTAGCTATTTGGCCAATTAAGCAATGGAGAAAATATTTATTTGATATGATTATAAAAGTAGATTGAAATTTTTTTATCTTAAGACGAAGAATTCCTCCGAAATTTTTAAGTACTATGTTGACGCATGGAACATGATAGCACCTTATTAATGTTCATATCGAGATGTTAGTTTATTAAAGAAAAGGGCACATATAGAAAAAAATTATATATTATTTTATTTATTGGCAACCAAAGATATGAGAACCTTATATATTTTATGTTTTAAATTTGTTAAAAGTATATTTATAATGCTTAACCTAATCTTAATAAGAGTTTGAGTTCTTTACTTTCTTATAGGGAAAAGGTTAAAAAAAATTCTTGTAAATTTTACTTTTATTAAAAGTTGGACTCATATTTTTCATTATCATTCTTTGTTAAATTATAAATATAATTTTTTAAGTAGTTTAATTAGTATGTCAAACTTTATTAAAGAAAAAATGGCACATATATATAAAAAATTTCAATTACTAGAATATCAAAATTTGAGTGTGTATTTATATAATTATGCCAATTATTAAAGCTTCATCTATTCTTTTTTGTTTTTGTCTTGTTCTTTAATAATAACCCAATTCCAAGTTTAACTTCAATTCTATACGACAAACGAACTCCAAAATCATCATCTACATGCCTACAAAATCATTTGTTTCTACAAATCATTCAAGCTAGGACCTGAATACATAAATCCAATTAGAAGAGAAAACAAAGATATATATAGATATATACTGAAATGTGAAATGGTTTAAGTTTCAATTCTAACAATTTACTTTTCTCATGAGACGATCATACGCACTAAAATTGCTCTCAATATTGCAAACCACAAATAAAATTATCATTAATTTAATTTAACTTGTAAAAATGAAGAAATTTAAATAGTTACTAGTAAACGAGAAATAATGACCACCATTTTTTATTGTGGGAATGAGTAAAAATAGAAAAATTGAATTTAGTAATTAACTTTTAGTGCAAATTGTATTTTATTGCCACTGAAAAGAGAACTTTTTTTACAGCCAGTGTGCATTTACCGCTATTTTTCATTTTAGAGAATAAGTTAGTGGCAATCATTTTATTATCGTTAAACAATTGCCACTAAAAATACTTTTTCGATGTAATGTAATGATGATAGGATCAATGATCGAATTGGATTTTACATGAAGTATTGTAGAATGTTTGGAGTTTAGCCCAGATGACAATCTTGATTGTGGCAACCAAATGCATTTCTAACTCTTAGTTTGTTTCTAGGTAACCATACATCATCTGTTTGTTGTCTTGGATACATATATGGTAATGAAGTCGCCTTCATATCCACCTCGGATATTGCCACAAACATTATGTATGAAAAGTTGTTTTTGCACTTTAAGCAAATAAAAAAATTGCAATAAATTTTATCAATTCTTCATAAATAAATAGAAAGAAAAAAATTAAAAGTGTAATGGAAATAACTTGGATGACTAATAAAATTGAAAAATGAGACAAGATTGAATATTTTTTGAAGAAAAAAATATGGCGTACAATTTTTTTCTAATAATAAAAGTGTCTCGAAAAGAGTCTAAATGAGAATAAGGCATCATTTGTTTTCATTAAAATTTAGAGGTTTAAATGTGAATGCACATCTAAATATTAAGATAAGTATTAAAATTAAGATGTCAGAATTTGAACTTGTCTGAGTATTGTTGGGTTTAGCAAGTATGAAGAAAAGAAAGAATATGAAAAGTGAGGAAACTATTTTGGAAGAAAAATGAAAAGTCATTTGCAAAGTGCAAATGAAAAGTCATTTCTCCAATATCGGCAAAAAAAAAAAAGGAAATTGTTGTCCTTATATAAGGAAACACTTCCTTTACTTCTTAAAGAGCTAAGATCGTCGCTCGCTCGGCTTCAGCAAATGATTTGATTGATAAATTTTTTGGACAAAATTTATGAAAAGTTGTTACTCTTTTCGAAAAAGCCGTTATTTTCCTAACAGACACAATTTTTAAAAAGTTGTTATTTTTTTCAAAAGACACAACTTTCTGGATAAAACCGGTTTGAACAGATTTTTCTAAACGGGTCATTTTTCATTTTTTCAAACACTGAAATTTTCTTTCTCTGCATATATTTTTCTCTCAAAATCAAAGTGTCGATCAACTGAGTCTGTGTGACTTGTTGTTGTTCTTAAGTTCACTGACGTAAAAGAAGTTTGAGATACCGCTATTTCTTTAACAGGATTAATCCGTTTTATCTTGGGAGAAATTAAACCATAACCTCGGGTACAGTGAGGGGATTAAATTTCTTAAGGAGACACAATAGTTTCTATGGACTCAGATTATTTAATACTTTTTCTGCTTCATTTTTTTTTTCTTCTGTTTATTGGTTAACTTTATAAATACAGGTTGATAACAAATATTAAAATGCAGTTTCTAGGTCTGAACAATAAATTAATCATTAAGATTGTTTGTTTTAAAAATCTGAATGTGCATAATATTTTTTTTAAATTAGAAATTAAACATTATATCAATTAAAAAAAAATTGCTTGGTCAATAAAAGTTATAATCCACACCAAGATACTTCTTCCAAACAGTTGTTTCAAGAATAAGATTATAACCCATCCCAGAAAAAAAATGATTTATTTGTGTTTTCAAATAATTTTTTTCTCAAGAAACAATGATAACTTCTTCCAAAGAAATTTTGACAACAAACAAATTGTGTGACAAGAAGAGTTCTTCATAAATATCAATGCACCCAATAATATTTTGTATATTAGAAATATTATATAAATACTTGTAAAAGATTATGAGAACTTATCAATTCGAAAGAAAAAAAGATACTTGATTGGAAAAGAAGAGGAAGAAACTTGAAACTTGTCCAGAAGAAAAGCAAGGAAAAAGAGAATTTATTATGAAAAGAATGTTTATTATTTTAATAGAGTTTGAATGATATTAAGGCTTCATTTGTTTGCACTTAATGGGTGTCTGAATCTTAATCAATCAAATTCGCCTCATTCAGGTTGTTTGTTTTTTAGGACTAAATCTTAATTATTCAGATTTAGTTCATTAAGTTTTTTTGTTTTATTTTCTTATAAGCCTCTTAATGGATCTGACTACATCTGAATGAATCAGATTTGCAACACACTCTTAACACCATTCAGACTAAAAAATAAGACTCCTACCTTAATTCAATTACATCACAACAACTCATAAAAGTTTTTTACTTGTTTAATTAATGTTAATAACACGCTTACCGTTATAAATTCATATATTCTTACTAACTTAATACATGTTTTTTACTTTCATAAATTAACCAATATATTCGAATTGATAAGCACTTCATGATATAATATTTAGTAATAGGCCTGTGCAAAATCGAGTCAAACCATCAACTCGAATCAATTTTTGATTTATTGGGCTAACGGGTCAGCATATTAGATAATTGGTTTGGGGCCGGTTTAGTTTTTTTTTTATTGACTTAAAGGTTCCCTGGTCGGGTTGGGAAGGAAAAATATCGGGTGCCCGATACCCCGATAAGTCCCGCTATTTTTTTCCTAATTTCTACTTTCAAAAATCTAGTTATTAGGACTTAGGTTAGAAAACTCTTCGGTTCCAAACTCCTCTCGTTTAAGGACTTTTCGTTTCTCCAAATTCCAAATTCAGGCGAGGCGAGGCGACGACTACGCACTACTCCAGTCACTCAGGCAAGGCAAGGCAACGACTACTCCAGTCACTCAGGCGAGGACGCAACTCGCAAGGTAACGACTAACGATTATACATCAAGCCTGCAGTATTTTTATTCGTTCCATTAATCATTATGTATGTCTATTTTCATGATTCAACCGAAGGAACAAAATATTGGCTTGTTAGTCGAGTTTCAGTTACTCTGAAGAAGTGCATATTGATGCATACTTTTGGTGTATCTTCTGATAGTGTATCTTCTCTATGCTATACCAATTTGTTATCTAGTCGGATTGAGATATGAATTCAGTGCATTTGTGTACTATACTATGGTCTAATTGATTATTTTCGCGATGATGGAGTTCATTTTCAGCAACATGTTTTTTATTGGTGATAAAATTTCCTCCTTTAAATGTCATTTGTTGGTTGTCTGATAGGTGAGCAAGCTCAAATTTCAGAAGTTAGAAGTTTGACTGCTCGAGACTTTGAGTCTCACTCTTCTCAGTTCTCATGACTTCTGCACAGACCTACTCGGCTCTCCAGTCTCAGGTTCTCAGTCTGTCACTGCTCAAGCCTCACAAGTAAATCTCAAAATTTAAAATTCACTTAGTTTCAAGATTTCACTATGAAGTGTGATGTTTGAATTTGATTATGAGAAAATGATTGTGAATTTTTTATTTGGCCATAGAAAGAACAACCAGTGAATTATGTTGCTTGGCCTCCTCTTCATCTCATCTCGATCATGGGCACCAGTAGGAGATGATCAAAGAAGCTACTGTCCATTTCAATTTGTACTTCATAATACATTAAAATCTAATTAATGCATCCCAAAATTCTTCTTCTGATTCTTTCTAAAAAAATCTCAATTTTTTAAATCAAATTATCGACAAATTGTACTTATAAAACTTGAACATATCGATCTTGTTGAGACATTTCGAAATATGAGAAAGTGAGGTGAGATATGAACGATACAAAAGTGATGAAATTGTTGTTGGTCAAAATATTGATTTGTGAATCAGAAATCTACCATTGCAGTTGAATTAAAGATCGATAAGCTGTTGAAAATTTGGAGATCTAATACATCGTTGAGGTGGAGAAACAAGAGTTGGGATTTTCAATGTAATCGTTATGCATTGAAACAACAAATACAAATGCTAAAGAGATGCATAAGTTTGACATATCATTCATACCTTTTGTAATATTGTGTAATCGTTCTTTTGAATTTTATTTTTGATATGAATAGATTTATAAATACATTACTATTTATGTATCTCGTTTAAATTGATATGTGTTGTAATTCTACTAGATACATTAAGTAATTGTTTTCCATACAAATGTTAGGTTTGAGATTGATACATTACTTTGTGGTAGTTTCAACGTATCAGATACCATTAGTATAAATTCAAACTTACGTATCATGTCTAAAAAATTGTGTATTTGCTCATGCAAAAATAAAATGTTGTGTATCTGATAAAATATAGAGTATCATGTTGTATTCTATAAAATTGTATATCTAACACACAATTTGTACAGTTGTGTTTGATAAAAATATATTTGATATTAATACTGTTTAAATGACAAAATATTGTGTACATGATCTTCAAGATCTTCACATATCTCCTCGAACTAAATAGACTTTTGATAATAACATTTACGTATCACCATTTATGAATCTGATAAATACTTGTGTGACACTTAAATGGATCATGTATTGTGTACGGATACATATCCTTCTAAATTTGAACAAGATAGAAGCTACATAGAAACACCTAGATACTTGATACATTTGGTAGAATTTTTTTTTCTAGTTTGAAAACTAATTAAATTTATATATCAAAACTAATATTTAAACACGATATATTGTGCATTATAAAATCGTAATGTATCGAAGTGTTGAAACAAAGACATTGTACATTAATTTGAGAAACAAAGTTAACTAGATACATTAAAAAACAATCAATATATCACAAACTATAATCATAAGATAATTTAGTATTTAAACACGATACATTGTACATGATGAAATTGTAATGTATCATAATGTTGAAATTAAGGTATTATATATTAATTTAAGAAACAAAAACAACATTATATATCAAAAATCTGAACCCATATATATCAGAAAAAAATGAACAAGAAAATCAACAATTTGATCTATTTCGACTTCTCCTTCTCAACATTCACTTAAGAAGATAAATGTAGTTTTTTTTCTATATTTACCCTTGTATGTTTTTTTTAACTATTAACATAGACATCATTCATGGATCTCGATCCAAAGTCCTTACTAAAGCCACTAGTAGATGAGTTTTTTCCGTCTTTTTGAACGTTATTTTCACAATCTATTTAGAAGTCCTAGATGCATCCTTTTTCGACTAGTTGAGCAATTATAATACTAAAATAAGAATCTTAATTCGTATGTATCAAGAAATAATAAGAAAAAAAAATAAAATTGAAGAAGACGACTATGGAGGTGACACACTATATCAAGAAATATAGAAGAAAAAATAAAATTGAAGAAGACAACTATTGAGTAGTTTAAATTTGATTTAGTGGAGCGAGAATGCTCTTGTAAATCAAATTGATATGAAATTTGTAACTGATAAGATTATGGAATGAAATTAGGGAGAGATCTAAGGAGTGAAAAAGGAAGAAAATTGCGTGTTAAGGTTGTGATATGTAAGTAAGTGAGAATAGTCTTCTACTAAGTTTTAAATCATAGTATAAAAGAAAACAATGAGAAAACATCAGAACCAAAGACTATAAACAACTAGATAATCCTTTTACATTAAGCTATTATCGGAATAAGAAAATGATCCATAAAGGTTTCATAGTCGAGGAAGAGTGAGATATATACGCTAACAACTGACACTAAATTACTCCAAAACAGAATGTATACACAAATAACACATGTACAAAGAAAGGATATTACTAGCTAATACTCATTTTACCCAAATACTAACTTTGGAGACTGAAACAAATCTAACACCTAAGTACAATACCTACGCAACAAGGAACAACATTGATTTGAACCGGACCCTCCAAACAATTAAAACGAGCACTCCCGCATCATGCTAACATGCATTTAAAAGACTCAATCCGCAAGAAAAAGAGCACAACCATAACTAAAAAAAAGGCAAACAAAAGATAAGCTTTAGAGTGCATTGAACTCTCCCGGAAACAAAAACACCAACCATCTCGGAAAATAAGACAAAGGGAATAGTATCATACCAAACACTTCACATGAATTCACTTTTATATTCCACAAAAAGCTACTTACTCAGTCAACACTAATAAAAGAAACAAAGGGATGATGAATTGTTAACCTTGTTCGGGGCAGCGACCTGAGACGAGAAACGAGTGGGAGACGACCTCACTGCTGCTACAATGAATCTTCGACGAGTTTTCGTGAGTGGAGAATGAAAACAAAATATAAAACTCTAGGCCCCCGGTCACTGTAGTATCTCCTTTTTCTGTTTTGTATGTTTCTATGTATATATATATTTCTTCTGACCTTTCTTACTCTATTTCTTTTGCCCCTCTGATGTATCCTTTTCTTCTTTTTTTTTTTTTCAACTCTCTGTAATTACCCCCCCCCCAAAGATAATGCTGCCAAACAGCTTGAATTTGTACTAAATTGTACAATCTCTCAACGGTACATTGACAAGGTCGAGATGGGCTCAGGATTTGGACTCGGGTCGCAATTTTCCTGTTGAGGCTGAAGTTAAGCTTTTCACTCCCCACATCCATTTGTCAATTCATAAAATGTAATAAATAGATTAAATTTTGGTGGGGAAGGATTTTGTTATATATTATATGGTGGAACCAACCATAAATTTGATGATTGGAATCATGGTTTTGATCTAGGGTTCTAGAATTTGTAGTAATCTAGATAATTAGTTATTATTTATTGATTCCTGCATTATATTGATTGTTTGTAGATCAAGAACAAGATGAACATATCCGGAAAGGGGAGGATCAAGTTTCTTAGGGTTTCAAGCTTGTTTCGAGGTAGGTGATGGTCGTTATTTCATGATTATGTCATGTATGCTTGTCCGTGCTTCATTATAATACTTGTATATGTATGAATGCTGCAATGTTGATCACATATGATCATGATGTTCTACTTGTGATTTTGATTGTGGTGTGTGAATTAGATCAGATAAAGGGAACAACTGAGCTACAAATAAGGGAACCAAATTTTTGCTCAGTGTCAACTTAAAATGTCGGTAATGCAAACCTAAAGTTCCATCTGCAAAAGAGATTACAACTTTATTCCAGTATTGGTAATTTAATGTCATGTAGTGGTTCAAATTTGCATCAACTTAATAACAAAGCAAGAAACTAATTAACAAGCAATATTGTCCTCATACAAGGAAAATTAAGATATCCTTAAGAGGAGAGCCGACAATAAATGCTGTAACTGAGGAGAAGCTTAGATGAAAAAAAAATATAACCTAACCTCTTCAGGCGGGATTGTGTACATCCAATCCTCGATTCTTTGAACAAACTGAAAAAGTCACTCAAATTGCTGTCGGAAGTACAGGTTTTAAGGTATATCATCAGAAATACATGGACCTTAAGAAGTACTAGTAACAATAAAAGCAACAAAGAAACCATTACAAAATAAAGAAGCAAGATATAGGGAAGCTTACATAGAATATAATCACATTTATATGGCGTGTGCAAGCTTGTTCATAAGATTCACTGGCTTCATGATAGAATTTTGCTAATGTTGGCACCATATTAGCCAGGTCATAAAGACTGCACAACTGCTTCCCATCAGCACTCAAACTGATTTGACGGAATAGAATATGTTATAGAGCTCTGGAAGTAACACTAGAACAATACCTATTCTGAAATGCTACAAGAACTAAAAGCACTCTATAATAAACATAGGACTGGATTGAACCGGAGTGTTCAACTAAAACATTGATAAAACGACCAATTCTAAGCAAACTCTAGTTGATTTCTCCAGCTTCCATCGCTCTGCCCTGCAGAAGAAGAAAAAATTAGTTTTATTATACTGTAATGGGAAGTACAAAGATGCAAAAAAGTGAGAGATTTTCAGTGTATCTGTGATTGTGGAAAAGGAGGGAGGTTTCCACGGATTATTACAATATTATCAAAAGTTACTTTACGATAACACATTAACACAATCACGAAAATAAATAGCAGAAGCTTGAGAGAAGTAGCAAAAATCTGACTGAAAATAAAAAATAAATTGAAGCGGCTTCAAATAGTTGATGTGCACTCACCTTGTATTGGAGGAATTTTGAAATATCAGACTAGTAACACAACTTGTTTTATCATGAAGCTTCTGTTAACCACGTCTAAGCTTACGAGAGAGACTATAGTTGAAACTACTTGCCATATAGATACCATAGTTGGAACCACTTACCAAATAGCAAAGTGTCTAAGCTTCTGTTAGCACAGTTTCTAAGCAAATGTAGTCTGATAATAAACAACCATTTACCTGAATTCACCACCAATAGGTACAACTTTCCAAAAGAGATTCATGATAAAACAGGTTGTGCAACACAACCATCGTTTGACTGCAAAAGGTTTAGTATATTATTGACACTTGGCAGATCTAGAAAGGTATTTGGGCAAGACTCTCCGTATCTCACAAGTTTACATTTATGGAGAAGTATTTCATTCAGGAGATATTTTATATGTATTTTATTACCAAGGGAAAGTGCAAAGTTGTGTTTCCTTCCTATAATAAAAATTTGTTGAATATGTATTTTATGTCTACACCTCTAGCAGTAAAGTACCAAACTTCCTCCCTTCAGTTAATGAGAATCAATCATATTCGTACGAAGTTGTCAATGTGAAGTTGTGCTCAAAAGGGAACAATTTTCCCATTGTCCTTATGTGAAGGAAGATCAGCCATCGCAATGCCAAAACTTTAGGCTTGTGCAAGAGAAAAGTTGATTCGGTCTCTCTTAGGTAGTTCCTTTATTTATTTTCCTTTTGAGAGGTAGATGTTGAGACATGTTTTAGGTATCATCTACACGAATGATATAACAGAAAGCTTATAACTCTGAACTTAATGAAAGATGATATATTGAGAGACTACCAGCTGATTTCCCCAATTTAATTGTTGTAGTCATCTGCAAAATAAAACTACCTAGAGCAAACTAATCATTAAAAAACTGAAAACAAGCTATATGGGGGAGGAAATGACAATGCGGATGCAAATCAAACGATATGCATTCATCAATTAATGTGAAAAACAATCTCTAGCAAGAGGCATCACTACTTCAGTCAGTTCCTCAATAAGTAACCCAATTGAAACATCAGATATACATTTTTCGCAATAAATAACAATCTTCTCTCTTATCTGGAAATGATAGAACTCAATTAGGGTTCTAGAGTGAAGTGTTCAAAACAAGTTTCAAATAACAATTTATACTTACCTCACCAAAACTACTGACCCTGAGATGGAGAATTGCACATCGTTTTCTCAAGCTAAATATAGAAGAAACACAATCTGCTAAATATACTCAATTTTTTCCAGTTATGTTTTCCTCAAAGCTATACGAAGCTAATGAAATCAAACTCAAGTTTATATTGTTGTGCGCTTACCGGCAGAAATGAGTGATTGAGAGATCGAGAAAGAGAAATCAAGCGGAAAGAAAGAGAAAGAGAGATTACCTCTTGTTGTGCCCTTACTGGCAGAAATGAGAGATTGAGAGATCGAGAAAGAGAAATCAAGCGGAAAGAAAGAGAAAGAGAGATTAACTCTTGTTATCCCTTGCATATTAAGCTACATTAAATTAGTATTAATTGTAGAATAAACCAAAAAAACTATATGTTTATCACAAATTACTCATTTTTCCTGAAGTTGCAATTAATGTTTAACTGCTTCAGGGCCAAAGGTGTGCTTCTTTATTTTTGAAGGATCTTGATTTTGTACAATAGATGTGTTGTTGATAGATTGTCTATGCTATAATTCTATTACATATAGTTGTTTTTTGTAAATCATCCAACATTTACTGTGGTCTCTTTATTTTATGACTCGATTATGATCATTAGTTAAAGTTTCAATAGAGGTGTTTAAATAAAAAAAATTATATGAACCAGATTGTTATGTATCCTTCAGCTCATTTCTGCTTCCTGCATTTATGAGCACTTTTTTTTTATCAGTGTCATGCATTGTTCTCTTCCCTATTGTCAGCATTTATGCAGAGAGCCAAATGCTTTGACACAGTTAGCACTTACAATACATATATTTTTTTATTTTTCTACTTATTTGGAAAAACATATTGTTATTGCCAGTAAATTGTAAGATTCGGAATTTTTTTCTTTGATCGAGATAACATTTTTTATAAAGTATATGTTGGAAATTATTTCCGAGTAACTTTCACGCTCCGAGCTACCCCCGAGATGCGGACACGGGATCAAGAACCACAAGTGATCCAAAGCTAAACCTATAGGCATGATCATGAGCATACTAAAGATAATAAACTAATGCGAAAGCTAAATCATAATAAAGATAAAAAGATAGATAATACCCATATGCTAAAACTGAGATATATGAAAAACTTATGATTTTAATACAAAGAAGTTATTAACTCAATACTAAGCTGAAACTAACTATGTCTGAAAATAGACTCTAACTGACTAAAAATCCTGAGAAAATCCCAACTAAGTCTAGCAAAAACTGAAACAAAATGACTAAAAGACTTAAATTAACTCATGACTCTTGTCCTCGGACAATGAAGACTCACCACTGATTCTGCTGAACTGGAGATTAGAAATTGATCTAAGTGTGATATGAATGCTAAAAACCTGAACCTACATCACGAGAAGATGAAACGCACGTAGCGTCAGTACTTGAAAGATATTTAGCATGTAGGATAGAGTAAAGCTGAAATAAAAAAAAATTCAACAAGTATAAAAGCAAGTATAATGTTATGAACATGATATACTGAATTCTGAGCTAACTGGATGCAATGACCAAATTTATAACATGTTGAGACTCAATACTAACCGAACTGTAAATATGGTCAATACAATAGAGTCTGACTGAACTGTGATGGCTACTAATAACCGATAATAAAACCACATGAGTTAAGTGTGGAGTCTGATATATACGCCCCATCGTGAGGACCCAATATACCTTGTAAGAGGTATAAAGCCATGGTGGTGTGATCACTAAGTTGATGCCCATGTAGGGGACTTACAACCTACTTGGGTAGTAATTCTGGGACTATTTGGGTACGCTGAACCCTAGTCCAACTCGATATTATGCTACTCCCAATGAATTAAATATTAAGAAATTATGACTGAATTTTTGTAAATACTGGATATCTCAAAACTGAACATGCAAACTGAGAATGAAATAATTTATCTGATAATTATGCATTAATAACTGAGGCATGTATATCTGAAGTAATTGAAATATCTGACCTAGCATGTGTAATTCAAGAACTAAAGAAATACATAGCTAGGGTTCTGAAATTAATGCGATAAACTGAATAATAACTTTACAATCTAATTTGGAACATATATCTAACTAAGTCGTGATGATCTACTGTAATTCTAGGAACCCTAAGTTTAATCATGATAAAAGAATCAAGAACTGACTGAAAACTAGGGATCTAATGGGTGAAAGGGATTCACTGGGGAAATCCCACATACCTGGTGATGAACTCCACAGAGAAATATTTAGATTTCGGGGCTGGAACTGATGAAATCTTGTTGCGTTCTTGAACTAGGGTTTTTGACCTTTTTCTGCTTTCTTGCTTCTAATTTTCTAAGTTTTTATTTTTGATTTTGAATTAGGTAAGTTCTTGTTATGTTTCTAGGCTTAAGCTGACTAAAATCTGTTGATTTAGGACTTAAACGACGTATCTTAGGGTTAAATGAACTAGGAAAACCAAAAGACCCCTGGAAATTTTGTTGTCGGACCAAACGACGACCTGGACTGACGGTCCGTCGTTTGGGTATGCTCGACAGGCCTTCACTAAAAAGGGCATAACTTTTTACTCAGAGGTTAGATTTTAGCAAAATAGGTGTCTACGAAAAGATAATTCAATTATATATCATTTCATAGGTCATATGGCACCTGATTCATTTTGTGCTAAAAATTATGACAATTTTAAGTTGAACCAACATCATTTCCCCCCATAACTGACTTCTCACTTTCACCTACGCTCAGACCTACAGACCGTAGATTGAACGACGGTTCGTGCTGGTCATTCGTAGTTCATGTCACAGGTTGGGTAACTTGAGTCTCAATCCAATAACATAGACCACAGACCGTAGTCTGACTTAAGGACCATAGATCTGTCCGTGGATCGACACTTAGTCCATTTTCTGGTCTTACTTTTTGGGAGAGTTTCAGTGGCAAACAACGGATGCACAGTTGGGTCGTAGATTAGACTATGGTCCGTCGATAGTGATCGTCGATTGCATCTGCCGATTTCTTAAAAGCTGATTTTTATCTATTTTTAATACGGGATATTACAGTAACTAGCACTTTGAGTTTACAGGTATGCTACTTATTTCATTCATGTAACATGATTTTTAGTGAATCCATCAATACAGTTGCGTTCTATACTCCGACAAGGTATAGAACGACTTTGGAAATATGAGTAAGACGTTGTATCATCACGAGGCTCATATTGATGGTAAACAGTTAGAGAAACTCCTAGTAAAGAGTATATAGTTGTTAGTTACAGAAACTCCTAGTAAAGTAAAGAGAGTGTGTGTGTGTGTTTATGTGTGTGTGTGTGTGTATATATATATATATATATAAGAAAACCTACAACCAACCCAGTGACATGGCGCCACCACAAGCCAACATTCATATATTTCCTTTATTTTTTCCATTTATGCCCTTGATTCATAAAAAACAAAAGCTTAAGTGGCTTCCTCTACTGCGATTTAACGACCCGCAAGTACACCCTAGAAGTTAGAGCATCCTTGAGTCGCCACATGGCAAATGAGACTTCAAGAAGTCTCATTAAAACCACTCGTATCATTCATTGCATAATAAAACATTGTAAAATGAGTAAGAATTGAAAACTTTCTTCACACACGAAGAAATCTTTCCATAATTATTACGCAAGCGGAAGACTTTAATTTTAAACATTAAACCTTTACAACATCTCATTGAACCATCTAAACTGTGGAGTATACAACACTTGGGACTAAGCCCATACAAGCCATAAAATAAAGACTAAGACATAAAGGAACATGGGGATATTGTCCTCCAATCGATGAGGACTCACCAATACTTCATCTTCAACACATTGAAACTTATCCATCCTCCATGGCATATTAAGACTTCCAATTCCCTAGACTTAAGTCAAAAAGGGAAAGAAAGGGGTTATCACATTAGATGCATTAAGTATGTAAGCATGCAAAAACCATGAAAAAGGGACATTTAATAAATAACATGCTTTTCATGAATTTTTGATTAAAACATCATACTATAAGCATAATAACAACAATCAACACCTTAGAAACACATAAGAAATTATTTAAGCAATTTATCACATTTTAAGAACAATTTTACAGTAAGAAAATTCATTGTTACAGTAAACTCCTTCACTGTTACAGTGAAGCCTATCAACTTCACATAGAGCACTTCCTAGCATGCAATCCTCTCACTAAAAGCTATCCTAAGACTCACTTAAGTAAGATAAAGAGAGACCACCCATACACCCTCTCTAGGCACACCTAAATGATCCTTAAGACCACTTATGATGAGATATACACACTTACAATGCACCAACATATGAACATGAAATTATCCTACCTATGGTGATTCTAAGTCTCGCTTGAGTGAGTTGTGAAGCGATCGCCCATACAATCCCTCACACGCACACTTAAGAGATCCTATAGACTATCTAAGATAGAATCAATCTCACTTAAAACAACAACATACATATAACATGACATTCTCCTTTCCAAAAGTTATCGAAGACTTACTCAAGTAAATCAAGAAGATAACATCCATGATTGGCATCTTCAAGATTACCTAAGTAATCCTAAGACTACCTTAGTTTGGATCATGTTTACATAATCACCAACTCCCTAACTAAAGTCATTCTTAAGACTTATCTAGGTAAAATACGAAGTGACCATTCCTATAACCCCTTCACACCTCAACTAGAAAACCCTAACTACTCAAACAAGTACTTATTCATTTAATATACTTTCTGAACTTAAGTCATTACATTCCTTACTTCATTTAAGACTCATTCATCACCTAAGGACATTCAAGTATGGTCTTGGACAAGACCTAGGGACTCTAACTAGCATTATTAAAGTCTATTATGCAATGTCTAGATAGTGTCCCATACCACCACCTAAACTTCATAGAACTTCTCTAATGCTAGTAGGTTTCCCATATGACGAGACTAGGCAATAACCGACATAGACCATGATAGCTAAACATGGAATTCGGAGTTCTAACCTACTCCGATGAGGTGTTTACTTAATTTTAGGGTCAAAGTAGAACAAGGACACATCCCATGTAGACACATGGTTAAGGAATATGAAGGGCTTTATGCACTCTAGACTCATTCTCAAGTAGAGATATATTGTACTCTAGTTTCCATTCAAGTAGAGCTACTTCCCGTAACATATTCACTCGGTGCTAGCCTTTGTTCTCATAGATTCATTTACGTTAAAGGTTCATATAAAGGGATTCTATAGTCAATTCATAACCCAATTATATTTACCCAACTAAAGAGATCCTCTAGGGCTACCTTACAATGGCGACATAGATAACTCATAATGAATTTCCTAAGGATAATATGATGTCGTTCCATCCAATCAAACTTAAGTCCATCATTCATTACATGAAGGATACCATTACTAATTTCGACTTCAATGTTCATAACCTTATCACTAGGTTTAAGGTTCCACGTACATGACCTTCTTAACATCATTTAAGGTCTCACATGTCATTCATTCATACATTAGAAGGGTGCAGTAAGCTTACCTAGTCAAGACATCTCATATTCATATATCTCCATAAATGTATCAAGTAAGGGACACAAGTTTACCAAAACAAGACACAACATACTTTACTTTCTTTCATATAGCATATCATTCTTTGAAGCACTTAGGAATGACCCTTATCATCTTTATGTCATCCTATACATTACTATAACACTATCAATATAACCATCATTGACTCATATAGTCAAGTAGGAACAATCATGTATCAACTCTAACACTACACATATAAAGACATAGTCATAGTCTAACATGATCACCTAATATCAATAGAAGAACACATACTTTCACATTGATCACATGTAGATTAATATGATATACTTCACATAAATCAACTACACAAATCATCTTAGTACTTCAAGTAGTGCTGACAAGGTCATGATCATCACAATACATAAAGTAACAATGACAAGGTCATATCATTCACATAGCACCGCCACCATAAGTGGACCATACCAATCATTATTATAACAAAAAAGCTATGCATAATATTAATAGATTTAGGGCAGCATACCACCCATTCAATCTCACCACTTCAATCCAAAGCTAAATCATCCAACTCAATACCATAAGACCCTACCCATGGTCATGAACATCAATTCAATACATAAACTATAATACTCAATGAATCTAGGTCAATTCAATATAGATTAATCAATCTAAGATCAATTAGACATCAATTGAATACAATTCTTATATCATTCAATAGGCCATAGAAAACTACACTAGAATTCATAAGCATTAAGTCAATATCAATTCAATAAGCTAATATTCAATGGATCTAAGAATATAGAATACTCAGTTGATCAAATTGAAACAGCCTATAAACCATACAATCATAATCTATACATAAATCAAGAGTCCATAACAATCTACACATGAATTCAATAATATCAAAGCATGATCACATAACCCATATTTTAGTCAAATTGAGAGATTTGAGAAGTTCAAGGGTTCATGGAGAATTTCATTGGAAAAATAAATTATACATCAATAATATCATATCCTAAGGTTACAAAACGTTTCATGCAAGAACCCAAGAATTAGAGTAGAAATTGAACTTTTTCATCTTTTCGATATCTTTGCAAATCATCTTTAAAATTGACTCTAACGTGATAGAAAGCCTTAGATGAAGAACTACTATACCTTCTTAGAAGAATCCAATTATAATTGAAGAAGAAACTCCATTGAAGATCCATCTTCAAGCTCTATCTTCACTTTGAGCTCTCATGGAGGTTTTTGAAGAAACTTTGGGAGGGAATGAGTTTTGATCTAGGTGCTAGGGTTTAAATGAGATTTTGATGACTTATATACTCTTAAAAAAATAAAACACCTAAAATAACCGTCCTCCAATTTTATAAGACTTGGGGTGAATTTTCCAAAACCCCCAAGTCCTAAAAGAAAGCTGGAAGATTTTTCAGCACCATTGACGCCCTAGCATCCACGATCCGTGGGTGAGACCACGCCCCGTCGATGGGGTTAGTTGGTTGCTTCTACAGATCCTCAACCTTCAGACTACATGGATCCATCAACGCCACCCATTGATGGGAAGTTGTCTGGTCGATTGACCATCGTTCGAGGCAGTCGCTTGCCACTGCCTGGCAATGTTGAGCTCCAAGCTGGGGTCCTCCTTCTAAGGCCCCTTGTGGGTTCTAGGTGAAGTCGAAATCGGACGTTAAAACTCTAAAAACGTACGTATAGGTATTAGGAATATCTCCAAACAAGTACAAAATCAAATAAGCCACGAAACATGATAAAACACATCCAAAATAACAAAGACGTCTAAAGGCTATCTTTCGAACATCACCGAACGTTCTTGGACGTTTGACCTCCAAACCTTACCAAACTCAACATTATGACTCTAAACACTATTACCAATCATTTAAGGACCTCATAAACTCATTACTTACTTATAAGAACATGAAAACACATAAGACACATAGGTGACTAGTCGTCGAATGTCTTGGTCGTCCCTTGATGTTTGACTTCTAACTTCACCAAAATCTTGCGAAATTTCCTCAAACATATCATTTAAAAATCATCTTATGACTTCAAGAATTATATCACACACATTAGGCCCTAGTTTCACCTGATTCATTTTTGAAGGTGTTATGTGTTGTCCCCCTTCTTCCTTCTCCGGGTAAACCTTTTCAGCACTTGGCATTATTTGGTCTCTCTACATAGTTTATTTCTTTTCTCGTTCTTTCTTTATACTATTTTTCTCAATCTTGTTCTTGCTTGCTTTAGGTTTGTAAGTTTACTTGATTGTCTACTTTCTTTCCTTATTGCAATCTTCATCTTCTCTGCTACACTTAGTTATATGCATTGATTTTAAATGAGGAAAAAATAAACAGAAAATTATTATTTTCCAGAAATTTACGATGTTTGTCCTTTTGTGGGATAATTATACAGAGAGGATACATATTCTTGTTGGCACAAATCCTGCATAATTTGGACTCTTAGGAATTTTACTTTAAATATCTAACTTATATACACTACTATAATATAAGAATTTTAAATTTTAAATCAGTAGTTTTTTTTAATATTTTATTTTTATTCATGGTGATAATTTGTAGTTGTCATTTATCCGACCTAATAGTATAATTTTCTTTTAAAATTATGCATAAGTTATCAAACAAGAATATATTGTGTTACCTAGTACATATTTTATCGAAAAATTATATTATTTATATAGAAAATTCTACGAAGTATAAAAATTAAGAAATATTATTCACACACACACACACACACACACACACACACACACACACACACACACACACATATATATATATATATATATATAAAATCTCGAGATTTTTATTTCGCTACTTACTCTCGAGTTCGAGCCTTAAATATGAAACGAATCTCGATAATGAATGATTAATCCTGTTTAATCTCTATAAAGAAACCTAGTTAGCGTAAATTTGAATTAGTCGAGCGTCCTATTACTGATACCGAGCACCTAGTAGGAAACCAAATAAAAAGGTTTTGTGTTAAAGGATATACTCTATATTCTTCTTTTCATTTATACGTCTTACAAAGTAGCTAACTTTCCGAGCTTGAATTTTGGGATGTTAATTTTCTATAAATGAAATTTACTTTTTCTTTCCGTATTACTCAAATATTTAATTTAATTTGTTTAATTTTTTTTTATTCTATAATCCTACTCACTTACCATATCTTTTATGTCTCTTATACTCCCTTACTCTTTACTAACCATTTGTCTTCCCTTTTTCTTTTAGGGTTTCATTGCTTTTCTCTCCTTTTCTTGATTTTAGCTCTTGTTTTCTTGATTTCTCAACTCCACAAAAATGGAAGCTGAAGATGATCAAGAAAATAATGGATCTTGTGAAAAAGGTTTATCTTCAAGTAATTTTAAGGTGAAGATAAATCTTAAGCTCAAGAAAGATAAAGATGAAAGTCGCGGAGATGAAGAAAAGAACATGTTGTTGATGAAGCAAAAGAAAGATCATACATGTTGTGAGTGTGGAAAAGAGTTTAGCTCAGGAAAAGCTTTAGGTGGACATATGAGTAGTGCACATGTTCAAGCAAATCAAAGATTAGAAGAATCTTTGAAGAAGAAAAAATCTTTGATAAAAAGATCAAGAATTGATGATTATGATGATGACGACGAAGAAGTTGTTCTAAGAAGAAGAAGAGAAGAGGAGATGGGGATGTGGTTGTAAGTTGTGAAATTTGTCATAAGAATTTTCATCTAAGAAATCTTTATTTGGACATATGAGATGTCATCCTGATAGAGAATGGAGAGGTATGAAACCCCCTAGTAAAAAAATATCGAAAAGTAAGGGTTTTGATGAAGCTAGTTTTGAGGATGTGAATGAGGGTTTGAGGATCGTTTTGAGTCTTCGATGATGAAGAAGAAGAAGATGGAGGAGGAGGAGGAGGAGGAGGAGGAGATCATTTAAATGTGTTGAACTACCTCCTTTGAAGGATTGGGGTGCGAAGGATAGACGAGTAGATCCCCTCAAAAGAGAAGTGTAAGTAGTACTATAATGGATGATGATAAGGAGCTACATGACGCGGTTCAACAGCTTATAAATTTAGTCAATGGAGACGTGAACAATAACAACAACAACAATAATAGGTCAGAGGTCATGATGAGTAGTAGCAATCAGTTGGTAGTGCTCCTAAAGAAGTTGCTTTTCGCGATTTGAAGGATAAATCTAAGAAAAAGGGGGTTGTTGTTGATGATAGTAAAGAAAAGAATCGCAAGAAACCAAGAAGAGGGAAGGGAGAAGGAGCTAGTCAAATTGGAACCGGGCCAGGATT